>JAMKPZ010002154.1:0-37099 GCA_024699675.1 Amphibolis antarctica
TTGTTTAAGTATTTATCACCGTACACTTGTATTTTTTACTAACAATTTACAGTAATATTTAATCAATAATTTTAATATTTTATACTAAAAGAATTATAATAAAATATTTATATCGTAAATTATATAATTTTAAAAAAATATAAATTTTACACCATGATTGCATTGACAATTGTAGGGGAGCTGGCGTCTAGGGTCGAAGGGTAGGGGCGGTGTGTGTTGACGTGCGTATTTTTTGGACATCGATAATAAATATCGTGTTTGAAATATATATTAGTTAATAAAAATAATTTCAGATTTTCTCACGTGTATCGTGAGAGGGATTTCAACATTTCTGATATTTTATATTTTACCTAAGATATTTAAGTTATAAAATATTTAAGTTGTACTGTTAAATTTAAGTATTTAAATATTCCTTTTTTATATTCAGTTAAGATTTAAATGCAAGACCATTTTTGTTTTTTTAACTATTTAAAATGTTTTCTTTTTTTATCTAAAATATTTAAAATTTTAGACAGTTTAAGCTTATATTTTGTAAGAATTTTGAGATGTAAATATTTTAGATATTTTATATTTTTTCCATCTAAATATTTCAAGTTTTAGAGATTCTAAAATTGAAGTTATATTTTAATCTTTATTTGAATAGTTATACATAATTTTTTATTCAAATAATGATTTTCGTGAAGCATATATAAGCTTTAGTTTAATGTGAGACTTACATATTTTAATTTAATATAAGTTTCAAGTTAATATAAAATATAATTTAATCAATGTAAATTTAATTTTAATTTTAATATAATTTTGAATGAAACATATAATTTTAATATAATATTTAAATTTTAATTATAAGTTTCAACCACAAGTTATATATACATACATACATATATATATATATATAATTTTGAATATTTATATTTTACATATCGAAATACATTATTTCAGCTTAAAATATTTATATGAAACTGTTTAGATATATGTATTTCATATTTGAAATTTTTTCTTACATCCATGCATCTTATTGTATTAGTGATATTAATTTTTTATATCACATAAGTATATACATATTAACTTAATGCATGCTGATTTTATGCATTCATCTTTCATTATTTTTTTAAATTTCCATTTGATTTTTTTTCCCTCTTTTTCATTTTCTTCCTTTTTTGCCTTTTCCTTTTATGCCCTCGTCTTCTTCCTCTCTTTCCACGACGAAGTCACCACGGAGAGCCTGGACCGCCGCCGACCGGAGCTGCTCGCGACCAAAATTCGCCATGACCTAGTCAGTCTGTTGCGACTGGAGAATGGCAGCGCCACAGGGATAACTTCCGTCGCGACCAGAGGAGCGGTGGCGTCGGAAACCTAGCCCATACGGCGATGACAGAGGATGAACTCTACCTCGACCCCAACCAGTCCATTGCGACTGTGGGAGCGGTGGTGCCGGAATTCGGGTTCTCCTGTGACCCCAGCCAGTACGGCGCGACTGTGGGAGCGGACGAGTCGACGGGGTTCCGTCCGGAAGACGCAGAAGAAGGCGGCGGCGATTACGGAAGACCTCGCGGAAGGGGCAACGACCAGTAGCGGACCTGGCGTGGGGCGGAAGTCCCGGCAAATCCGGCGGAGACGTTACCCAATTTTACTTGTACAACAAACAAGAGTCTGATATCCTGAATTATAAAATACAGTTAGGTGAATAGTAATTTTATAATTTTTTTTTAAAATTTTAAGAATATCGTCCTATTACGTAACACACTAGAAATATCTTTATTTTGTTTTGGATGTCTTGAAATATATTATTATTGAATTCTAAAATTTTTCTTTTTAAATTTTCTCGTTTACAATGGAACAAGTAAGATTTAATTACTTCTACGCAAGACAGTAATTATTTCATTAGCAAATATGATAGATTGCACGAAGCGATTAACGTAGTTAAAGTGATTAACCAAATACAGTGCATTAGATTTCTACGTTAAAACGTACCGGTGATTTTTTTAATCAACTTTCACTACCCGTGCAGTTAAATTAAAGTTCTACGGCTTTGTTTAAAATAAGATATTTTAATTTAATTCCTTTTTCTCACCCCAACTCACCTCCCTTACAGACTTGTATCTCTCTTCCTCAATGCAAACCCCACCTTGCCTACAACCTTCTTCTCATCGACAGCTAAACTTCTTTCCGTCTGCAACTCAGCCTCCTTCACTGGCAACCAAGCTTCTTTTGACATATTACAACTGGTCTTGTCAAATTTCTTTCGTGCGTGGTTAAATTTCTCTCGTCGACGAATCATAATCTACTTTTGCCTACTTCTTCTCTATCGTTGACAAACCCTACTTGATTTCTACTTTCTTTCACCTGAAGATCCCTTACCTCTTCGAGTCTCCTACCTCCGGCCTTGTCCTTTTCGTCATCCTTCCTCCTTGACGCCTAAGATCCCCACACCATCAATGGCAACATCAACGACGATGGTTGGTGACATTCAATCAATTCATTGATGGGCTGGAAGAGGGCCAACAAAAAAAAAAGAAAACGAAAAGAAAGAAGAAGAAAAATATTATAATAATAATAATAATAATAATAGATGATAAATTGTAAAGAAAATTTTTAATTAATTAATTATTTATTTCTCTACTTTTGAAACATGTTTAATTATTATTGCAGTAGAATTTCAAGTTTTGTGATATACTAGTAAATTTACAAAAAAATTAATTTTCGTTTATACTTTTTACCAGACATTAACGTCTTTGTCAACACTTTTTATTTTCGTTTTGGCATTTTTGTTAAACATAGACAAATCTCTAGATAAGTTTAACATGTTAGAGAATAATTACTGGGTATTTTTCAAGTTTATTCATGAAAATCTTATCAGTCTCGAGACATAGGCCTTATTTATTTATACGGTAATTATTATATATTTATATTTTTTACTATATATCATAAACATATACTAAATAATTTTAATATTTTACACTAAATAATTATACCAAAATATTTATATCATAAATTTTATTTTTTTTTAACATATAAATTTCACTTCAATAAACAATCACATCCATAGCACTATTGTGAAGTCAAAGACATGTCAAATCTATCCAACTGTATCCAACTATATCTGGTTTAATACAATTTTCAAAGTTACGCTGGATTATTGCATACTGAATCAAATTGTGCCAACATACAAATTTTATAATTTTACCTCTTGTCAGGTTAACCTATGGGCCCAATGCAGCCCAACGGCCTCGAGGTAATGGCTCACCCCAACCAACCAAAACTGGGCCGAACTCAATCGATAAGGCCGTACTGGCACAGACATGTTTAATGTAATGCAGTTTTCATAATATTGCAAGGATATGTATATATTGTTGGAATTTCAAAAAAAAAGAAGGCAGAAGCAACACACTTGAATTTTATTACGGAAATATGGTTGAGTTTAAATTTGAATCGATATTTCGTATTTCACATATGTATTTAGGTTTGTGACAAAGGGTTTGGCATTGATCTGCCAGAGATATGGGCCTGTCGTCAGACCTTTTCGTTTTCAAAATTTAACAAGGCCCTCGGATGAAGGCCCTCGGATGAGTTTCTGAAATCGGCCTTGTGCTGAGGCCTTTTCCAGCTCGGTCTACAATCTTATTGTAATTGTTAGAAAAAAAATTTCTTATCTTATGAATCGTGTAAACCTAAAACATATGAATTCTTGACTTACTTAATTTACTCAAAGCCATACACACATACAGGTTAGGAGCTCCAAAGTATTGACATAGCCTTCACATGGAAATGCAGAACCACCAGATTTGCAGATCAGGCTCATTGCATATTCCTTCACCCAAACGCTACCTTAGTAAAGATTCTAATAATGTGAACATCTTTATCTGAACGAACTTCTTTAAATGCATCCAATCTAAATCGGATGCTAAATTTTCCAACAAAAACAAGTTAAATTAACAGCATCTCTAAATATCCTAGTGATATTTTCAATAAGGTGTTTTTTACGACGGATGATTAAAATTGTATTACTAAAATGATATAGTTGTGAAACCACAAAAGGTTAAATTAGTGCACAAGTTTTAGAAGGTATACAAGATAGATTAGAAAAGATAGGAAGGAAGATATATTAAAAGTAGTCCAAATAACAAAAAAAAAGGGGGCACAAATTAAGCATTATTAAAAATATCAACAAAAAGGGGTAACAAAAAGGAACTAGACCATTAAAAGGATCATTAGTAATCGAAGCAAAGGTGGGAAGAGCAAAGTTTGCAAAGATGGTATGACATAAGACGAATTAGAACTAGTGATAAGGAAATACACTTCAAGGCTTGAGTTGTTTCTAAGAGTTTGTTTGAACATGTTAGAAAGTTGAGAAACAAAAATTTAAAAATATTTTTAGAATTATTATTTGCGTAAATTGTAAAAATTTTAAAAAATTAATTTTAAAAATTTATAAATATTTTATATTTTAACATTTCAAATATTTCAATTAATCGGAAAAAAACGCATGAGATTATGAAAATGTCGTGAAGAATTTTCTTAATCTAATAGGTAAAAAAGACAAAAAAATTATATTAATTGTGATAGAAAATTTTAAATTTCTTTTACATTTTAAAGATGTATAAACACGTAAACATTCAAAAAAAAATTAAAAAAGTTCTTTTTTCAAAATTGTTAAGGAACACAAATTCCTTAAAAATAAGAGACTTTGATTTTTTAATTTTGTATTAAAGAGACTTTGATTGAAAGACAGTAAAAGAGAAAAATGTGATATTTCTTGATACCACATTTAAAAAAATAGCATGATTAATTTTCAACAAGGTGTTTTAAAATGATATTTCGAAGTTATTGTTTTTTTTTTTTTTAAAGTTATTGTTTTTTTTTACGTGAAACCATAAAAAATAATTTATTATGGATTGAAATGACATTGACGTCTCCTAGATAATATTATTTTAATCATTTACCGATGACACGCCGACCAAGATCTTATTTGATTAAGTATTTTTTACTATATATTTTAATTTTTTTATTATATATTATTTATTAAATAAATTTAATATTTAATATTAAAAATTATACTAAAATATTTATATTATAAATCATATAATTTTTTTAAAAATATAAATTTTACCTAAGTTATTTTACCTTTACGACGAATACACCCAAACCCTACTGCCGCAGCTCTGCCATACACTCGCCGGTCTTTCTCTCCGTCCGGCCCGGGTAGACGCGGTGACCACATGCACATTAAATATTTCCGACGACCACCGCCGCCGCCACCACCACCTTTTTTTCTTGTTCGTCCGATCTCTTCCCTCCATGCTTACTCAAAACAGTAGGTAAACAAACAGTGGTTCTTGTTTGCGGTGGCAATGGCGGCCGCGCTTGAGTGCTGGTCGGGGAGGCCAAGCATGGACGAGGACATGATGGAGCAGGTGCTTGTGCAGAGCCAGGACCAATCCGACGTCGCATTCTCTTGTTCCGCCTCCACGGTGCCAAATTCTCCCTCTCACAAGGTGGACCTGGCGGTTTTTCTAGCACCCGGCAAATGGCGACGCCTCGGCCGCAACTTCTCGGGAGCCATCTCCGCCCTCAGGAACTCCTTCAACCTTGAGTCCCTCCGAGAGCAGATTACGTCGTCGAGGTCCACCTCCAGCGCCACCACCTCCGGCAAATTCATATGGGCCGGTGTGGTCAGGAATCTCACCAAACTCTACCCCGGAAGCCAACTGCCGGAGAAGCTCCTCAACGACGTCCGCCGTCACTTCGATTCGTTGCCCCTCAGGTAAGAAAAGCAGAGAGAGAGAGAGAAGAGAAAAGAGAAGGCGAGAAGGTCATGAGGTTTGGGGCTTTGGAAGAAAACCCTTTTTGGATTTTAATCTTCGCTGACCAACCTCAGTTCTACTACAGCTATGCTCAGGCGGGGCACGACACGAAGGACATTCTCTTGCACGCTCGTTTGATCGAGCAGGCCACTGCGGATGATCACCCGGCGATCCACATCCAGGAGATGGCGGACCTCGCCGGAGCTTACCAAATACTGTTCCTTGTTACGTTCGTTTCCGTTTCCCCAATCTCTTGGCCTTCCATATCCGCAGCCCTGGACTGCTCTTCCATTATTTGCAAGAAGATCCAGATATTCGCGAAGAGGAACCTCACGCTTGGGATCGTGACGCTTCTGGCCTACCCCGGTGGTGAAAAGCATTTCAAAGCACGGGTGGAGGCTGCGGTGAGGTCGGCCGTAAAGAAGCAGAGGAGTGCCGGTGTGAAGCTTCACTTGGGCCTCTGCGGCTGCCAGGAGGAAAACGGTGGGAGGTGCGGAGGCTTCCGCGAGGCCAGCGCGCACGAATCGTGCGAGAGTAAGCTCCCTGACCCACTTCCGTGTTCGTCGTTGGTCGTCTCCGTCGACGAGTGGCAGACCGTCCGATCCGGCGGGGACGAGATCAGGAGGTGGTTGTTGGGTTCGGAGGAGGTGGAGTTGCTGGACAGGACGGGTCCGAATTCGTTCAAAGCACTCTTCCGAGGGAAGAAGGTTTGGGTGAAGAAACTGAAAGGGTGCGACGGAGGGAAGGCGTACGAGATGGAAGTGAGGAGGGATTTGTTGGAGCTGATGAGCTGCGGACACAAGAACATACTTGGGCTTCACGGCATCTGCGTCGACCGCAGCCAAGGACCGTGCATCGTGACGAGGATGATGAAAGGTGGATCTTTGCACGAGCTGGTGAAGAAGAGCAGGAGGGTTTCGAGCAAGGATGTGGTGAGGATCGCTGTGGACGTCGCGGAGGGGCTCATGTTCGTGAACGACCACGGTGTGGCGTACAGAGATCTCAACGCCCAAAGGATACTTCTTGACAAGCATGGCAATGCATGTCTCGCCGACATGGGCGTTGCCGCCGTTTGCCAGAGTGCCGGAGAAGTGATCGAGTACGAGACTTCCGGCTTCCGGTGGCTGGCGCCTGAGGTCAGTATCGTAACGAACACGCACCATCAATTGTGGTGAACCAGATGTTTTTTTTTTTTAAAAAAAAAAATCTAGATGATACAGATGACGTGGAGGACGAAGTAATTAATCAATGTGCCATTTTATATGTCTAATTTTGATTTCTAGCCGGAGAACTTCAGATTGAGGTTGGGTCGCTTACGGTTTGCAATGTTATGGTCGTAATCAGATTATAGCCGGGGATCCGGAGACCGTAACGGAGACGTGGATGAGCAACGTGTATAGTTTTGGCATGGTGATATGGGAGATGCTCACCGGAGAAGCTGCGTATTCTTCCTACTCTCCGGTCCAGGCGGCGGTTGGGATAGCCACCTGCGGGCTACGGCCGGACATCCCCAAAGATTGCCCGCAAGTCCTGAGGATGCTGATGACCAAGTGTTGGAACACCACTCCTTCTAGCAGACCCACCTTCCCTGAAATCTTATCCATGCTATTAAGGCAGAACGCCAGGCGGCGGTGAACATTTCTTCTCGTTCACAATCATGTTGCCTTCTCTGTAACATTCTCCTTCTGCCCTCAAGTGTAAGTTCCAAGTTAAAATTGCTGACATTAATTACTGGTCTTTTAACAAAGTTGTTGAAACATTTCCTTTTGCAGCATGTCGATGAATTCTATCGAAGTTACAAAATGAAATAGACTTGTCCGTCTGTTCGATTGTCTTTTCAGTTCTAACTACATCCTGCAAGGGGGCAAAAAGGCATCATTTCCTTTAACGGACCACCTTGTGAAGTCTCAGACGCGTTGGAGCAGATGAGATGCACGCACCACTTTCCCCGCCTAGACCGCCATAAGCAAATGGTATTTTTACCGTTCAGTGAATTGCTCTTGTGTTTTTTAAACTTTGTTGAGTAACTATGAAAAGTTTAGAGTTGACGTTTTTTTAAATTATTATTATTTTTGAGATTTTTTTATTATATATTTATCTGTTCGATATTTATAAAAAAAAATTATTTTTATTATATCATTGACTAAAATATATATTTTATATTGTAAATGTTTTTTAAAACTTTACTTTTAAACAAAATGATAGTCTCCTCTAGACTACCACAAACAAATGAAACCCCGCATGATTTAACATTTTAAATGAGATCTTGTCTCTCCTTGCCTTTTTTTTTTTTTTTTTGGTTCCTCTACTTGATTGTTCAACGTGGCCTTCACATGTCAACGTGCCTCTTGGACAGTATTCTTTAAAGGCTCTGACAATAGCTAATTTTCTGCTTGTCATGTCAGAAGGAAACAAATCGGGTATAGGGTTTTGGTGGGTGGAGGTAATTATATAACTTTGAAATTTTTATTTTATTTTATAAAGTTAATAGATGAGATGAATTTATTATTTAAAAAAAAATTAATATGATTTTTAAGATATTTTTTTTTTTATAGTTACAATAAAAAAATTTATTTTTATTATATTCTTTATTAAAATATATACTTTATACAGTAAAAACTTTATAAACTTCATTATCAAATGAAATAAGTCTTCTAAATTAAATCAACTAATCTTGGAAGCATTTTTAAGGTTTTATTTGATAATAATTTATTTATTAAAGTTAATTTGATTTAAACTTTTGTATATCATTATTGTTATATAAATTTTTATTATACAATTTGACTTTATTTAATAACAAATTTTAACTTTTAATTATTTATAATTTTCGAAATCAAAATACCTGGGTAGAAGCCTAAAGGATTAATATCGAGATTTTTCTATTACCGTGAGACTGTAATAACCGTCTAACCACTACCAGCTATATATTGTGAGATAAATCCTAAAACCCAGTTTTATTTCCCCAACATTTGTTTGAAGCTCCTTAAGATAACAAGGAAAAATCAACCTCGTTTGAAATTTGACAGGGTTATCAAAACCTTCGGCTTTCATCTCGAACTACTACCACTTAGAATAAACACCAAATCAGTACAACGAGCTATTCTTGAAACTAGAAAAATTATATAATAATCCTCAGTGTTTAAGGGTTTTGGTAAAAGCAGCAATCCTAGAGAAAATTTCATTTTTCAGATATTTAGCTTGAGTTACTGGTGATCAGTGGGAGTCCTTGGTGTTGTGCACCGTTCACTAGTTTGGTCAGTTTTTGCTTCTATTTGTGTTTTCGTCCGTTTGTTTGCAATGTTATTTTCCATCTGCGAAGGGGTTAACCTTCACAGATAGTGTTAAGCGTAAATAAAATGTAAATGGATTAATTTAATATTTTAATAAAGAAATATCCCATTATATGCACAAAATATAATAGAGTCGTGAAGCATAAATACACTTGAAATGCATGTAAAATATGAAGCATATATAGGTGTACACAAAGATATACATTGGCGCACATTACATAGAAGATAGATTATAGCCGATTAACCATCACTAGAGTCATTCCTTCTATCCAACTAATTGTCGCCCTTTTTTATGCCATACTCCATTGGTCAAACTGACGATTATTTAGGTGTTGTAACCTTTTTGCACCACTTGAATACAGTGGGATGTGTAATTGTCGCTGAAAGATGATGATTGGCTGAGTTCACCTTGGTTTGCATCTCTCAATTGCTAATAAGTTTTAACTGAAAATTCCAGTGGAATGCTGTGATTAATGTGTATATAAATTACACTAACAAGATGAAAATTTGATATCTGGTGATATTAAGATTTTAAAAATTAAAATATAATTAAATAATATAATAAATAAATGTCTTAGCAGAAACAGCACAAAGAAGAAGAGGTGAAAAATATGAAGCAAATCTAAATAAAAGGCTTGTGGTTGTCTGATTACAATACCTTGCCGGTAGCAAATTCTGGACAGCTGAGATGAAGAAGTTGATGCATCAAACTCGTCCTCAGACTGCAACGACGAATTCTTCAGATCGAAGACATCACACGCCCCCAGGTATGAAGTCCAGCTTCTCCTCAATCCCTTTCTCCAGCAACTGCACTTTCCACCTCAATAACTTTTTTCTTCTCTATAAAAGTTAGAAGTGCCACAAGTTCTGAAAATGTTAGTTCTTTTAAATAAGCTGGGATTCAATAAATATTTCTAAATGAAACTTAAGAAATCAGGAGTTAGATCTACGTTGTCAATTGCAACTTTTCACTACGTCTTATCGTACCACAAAAATTAACTAGCAACAGTTGTGTAGATGATATTTCATTGCTCTATTAATACTGGAGAAATGCAGTCTTGATTCGAAACCTAACATCACCATAACCACATATAAAAACGTCCAAAAAAATTGTTACAATAAGCACCAAGTTGCATATTCAATGGATTCAAGCGTATTTTCCTTGCTGCGGCTTCCAAGATGCTCTCCTTGAATCTTCTACTTAACCACTGTCAATCTTGTAATTCAAATATTTCTTACTCCACCCAAATCAAAGCTTATGATAAAGCAAGCTCTTCAAAATAAATTCCAAGGAATGTATGCATTTGAACAACATTACAATCACCAGATACACATTGCATCGATAAAAATATACATGCAAAAGACAATCAAATAAGGGTAGAGCAAGCAACCCTACGTGATAATGTGAGCTTGGAAAACCATCACACAATTCACATGTGTGAAACATGTTCTACTTTTTACACAATTTTAGCCCTAATTCTCTAGATGAACATGCTAAAAGACGACTTGCTCACATGCTAAAGATACACAAATTGGAGAACTCGTCAACTTGAATCTTGCCATCTTGTGTTGTGACGGTCCGGTGGTAGCAGCCTGCTTTGTCGGCATGCATATATGTCTGCTCGGTATTGGTAAAACCAGAGAGAACTGAGTGACCTTCAACCTCCATCCAGCCATTCGCAGTCTGCTTATCATTAATGGTATTCATGTAGCTTACTTCGTCCAAGAAGACGGAAGATTTCTCATAAAATGCATGAGAAAGATTAGTCAAGGCAGTGTAGGCATTGCTCCCTGTAGGAACCACAGAGGTTTGAAACCAGAGAGGGAATTTGGATTCTAGTGACTCTCTCATCAAAACATGGTCGTCACCACTCTTGATTTTCACATCTGTTTCAGACTTGGACATTGTATAAACCTCTTTGACGTTGCCATTTTTCATAAACTCAACAGTGCTTTGAAACTTGAACTTGCGCTCTACAATGGTGGTAAGATTTCCGACAGAGGAGTTCACCCATCCAACGAAGTGAGCTTCTTCATCAGCTATTATCTTGAACATGCCATCCAAGTTATCAATCTTCGATTCTCTTGATATTGAATAGGTCGGCATGTTATAGTCGACAAGTTTTGCCTCCAGAGCACTCGCTTCCTCGTCCACCCAGAGGTGCAAATTTGCATCCACAAGCCAGTAAGCTATGCCGTCCCTAACACCAAGCGAAAACTCATGGGGCTCAGCATCAAGGAGGTTCCCAAGGAAGGGAGTGAGCTCAAGGTCATAGGATGGAAGGTCAAATGCACCAATGGAGACGACCGGAGCCCAAAAAAGTGGGTTGATTCCTCCAGTAAACACGACAGGGTAAGGCACAATCGACCCCACAAAGCGCCCATCAACCGCAGCGAAGACCTCCCGAAAAGAGCCGTTACCCCGCCCCGTATCGATGTGGTTCAGCTCTATGTAGTCATTGGGTGGATTCGAGTACCAGAACTCGTCATCAGAATGGAAGGAAATGTAGACTTCCAACACGGCACGGTAAGCATTGCTAGGGATTCGAACTGTTCTGGTACGCACATCATCAGCCCTGTTCCGAAGACGGAACCAAAATCCACCACTGGCCCCTTCCTCGTTCGATATGGGAATTATCAAGTCAGCAGGTTTTCCATACATAACACTAAACTTTTCGTCCTCCTCCATCCTTGCAGCACCCCCAAACTCGCTAATTCTAATTTTCCTACTACTTCCCGACAGTGCGGGAAACCCTAAGTGATCGTATTTCAATGCAATTTTGCTCCTTTCCTCTCCATAGAAATGGAGGGACAAATTGACATTGTAGACACCGGTGTACACATCATTGACGATGTTCTCAAGCATCATCGAGACAACCCTGTGCTTCCCCCGGAGCAAAGAGGCATAGCGAGTGACATCCTTGCGTACCTTCCAGAAAACCCCCGCCTCCGTCGGCTCGGCGGTGCTGGTCCTGAGGATCTCGACGCCATCGAGCCACACGGCAGCGATGCGGTCGTACTGCTCTCCGGCGCAGGAGACGGAAAGGTCGAGAACGGCGCGGGCCCAGTCCCTGCAGGCGGTGCGGTCGGGGGGAGTGTAGTTGGAAGCGACGGGAGGGGAGCCGTAGGTGTTGGCGAATTCGTGGTGGAGTAGGTGGATAGAGCAGGTCGGGGTTTGGTCGGGGAACAAGGGTGGGAGAGACGGATCGATGTACTGGGTGGGCTGTTGTGGTGGGGCACTACGACCGCCACCGGTACGGTGGTGGACGGTGTAGCGGTCGACGAGAGCGTGCGGCGTGGTCGTGGTAGATGAAGGGCAGGAAGACGAAGAGGAGTGCGTTGGAAGAAGGAAGAGCCGGAGAAGATGCAGCACGAGGAGGAGGTGCTCCGACGACCTCATTCCGGCGCGAGAGACGAGAGTGGAAGGTCAGAGGAGGGGATTCGGATGTGGCTAGCTCCTCCAACTCTCTTCTTCTCTCGCAAATTTCTATACCTGCAATTTAGGTTCTAGTGCTCACACCGTTTTTTTTTTTTTTTTTTTTTATACAACAGATGGAGTCACGCATGACTCCCTTTTTCAAATTAGTCTTATTTCAGATTGACTTCAATTAATTTATAAATTAGATAAAATTAAAGTTAAAATTAAATTTGTAAATAAAATTAAAATTATATAATAATTTAAATAATGAAAGTTTATATTGTAGATTTTATCTTATTAAAAATTAGCAAAAAAAGATTTATAGGTAAAATTATTATTTGTACTTGTTATTTTCAATGTTAAATTATATTTTCCAACCGTTATTACAGAGAATTGTTCTCCTCCTCTTTTTTCTTCCTTGTTTTACTTGTCCCCTTGTTTTGGTACGTAGTTAGGTCTCGTATTAAACTCCTTTTAACTTTCTCTTAACGCAAGTTTGTGTGTAATAAGGGTTTGCTAATCTGCACACGGAGTCCCTGGGAACTTAATCTTTTTTCTCTCCTACGTAGGACAACCTCTTAGCTGTACGTACATGTAAGACTAGACCTTGATGTCCTCACTGACTTTTATATTATTTCTCCACTTTTATATTTTATGTTGTATAATGTTTTTGTCCATATCTTATGATGCAATTAATACATATCAAAGCAAATAACATTTGAAGAAAATTATTTTAAGCAACATTTACTAAATACTTAAATATTTAAAACAACCCTGAAATTCACATGATAATTCCTATGTACCACCACTGCATTGTATATGTTAATTAATTAAATTCCATCCCAAATGCGTGTTCATTTTCATTATATCCCAGCCTGCATATATATCCCAAATACTGATCGTTCCATATGCATTACATGCAGATTTCTGTTCACTTTTCTATTTAATAAAAAATCCCCGATCTTTTAATAAAAGATAGACTACGAGATAAAAGAGATTAAACCAAGTAAAAAACAATAGAAGAGAAAAATAACGATAGAGTTATAAATTCGAGAAACAATGAAAAAACATCAAATATCTTTGATTACCTCTTACAAAGTATTTTAATTTGGGCGCAGGACATACTGATGGGTGCAGTTGAAACGACGATGGAATGGGGAATGACCTTCCTCTACGATAGACCGGAGGTGATGAAGAAGGCAAGAGCAGAGAGATCGAGTCACATGTGGGATCATGCAGGAACAGGATGATCAAGGAGTGTGACCGACGTACGTACCCATCATTAATTTACGAGACGCTCCGAATGCGACCAACGGCATTGTGATCGGTCCTCTAATTAAGGACACAGTGATCAACGGCTACGACATCCCGAAAGGGACGATGGTGATGATCAACAGGTTGAGAAGGTGTGGAAGGATGCCACAAAGTTCGTACCAGAGAGGTTTATACGCTCGAAAGGTGGTCAAGCAGAGCTCAAGGGGTTTGGGAGGAGGAGGTGCCGTGAAGGAGATGGGGTTTGTGCTGGCCGGCCACTTTGATCCAATGCTTCCACACCCACTTTTCAATTTCGAAAACAAATGCGTTAGCATGTATCGTGTTCAACGATTTGCACCCGTACCAATAATGCATTTGGAGGTATAACTTAATTTCATTCTCTTTTATTATTTTTTATAATATTACGATAAATCTTACGTTGTTACAACAAACAAAAAAAAGTTAAACTCTTTTTCTCCTTTCAACTTTTCATATCCTTTTTTTTTTTTTTATAATGTTACAAAAAAATATACATTTTTTATCCCAACGAGAACATTTTTTTACAATATTACAAAAAAAAAATGATAAACTTCTTTTCTTCTTTTAACATTTGATGTCAATAATTATTTTTTACAATGTTATAAAAAATTATACACTTCTTTATTATACTGAAAATATTTTTTTACAATCTTATAAAATATCGTACACTTTCTTGTTACAACAAAAATAATATTTTCTACAATATTATAGTATTTTTACGTTTTACTTTTTTTAAAAAAAAATTATTATAAAACCGAACAGATCCTTGGGTTCATGCTCTCATGAGTCATGACGCATCATTTTTATCTGCAAAAGATCAAATGTTAAGTTCCGTTTCTCCATGTAAAATATGAGAATCATAAACTTGAAAAATGAAAATAAAAAAGAAAAAATTAAAATTATTTTTATATATTACAAAAATTATAAAAAATTAATTCAAACAAAATTTATAAATATTTTATATTTTAACATTTCAACCGTAATTTCATTTTAATTTTAATAATAATACATTGATAATGAAAATTCAATTACATTTATTGTAATTTTATTTTTACAAAATTCATTGATTAATATTTCACAAAATTCGATTTCATTATAATTATATAGTAACCATATATATATATTATGAATTAATATTTTTTAAACTTGTACTTACATATATTTTTTAATTTTAATTTTTTATCTTTATTATTCATCTAACCCCTCCATCTTCTTTAACGACAGCAAAGAAAAACGTCACAAAATATGAAAATATGTTGAAGTCAAACAGCAACGTAAGTCTTGGAGGGATGATTTGGCAGCAACAATATGAATGACAAAGCAATTCGAAAATCTATGAGATTAAATATTTTTAATAAAAAATGAGGTCAAAAATAATTTTCAACGTAATCATAAGTCCAACAAAAATCTATCCGTCAAAGAAGATCAAGATTTGTTTGACGTGAGTAGTGAAGATCAAGCAAACATTGAGATTTTCATGAGTTTGACAAATGTTAAAATATGACAGACAAAACATGAGGTAAAAAGTATGTTATAACGAAATTTTCATTAATTATGATGATTTTCCCGACATAATGAGAGGAAAATGATAGAAAAAATATGTATTTAAAGTGATGAAAAAATTTTAGGTAAATACGTAAAGGCGTCTCTTCCAAGACCACTCACAGAATCAGCTATATAGATATCCTTTGCGAACAATTTGCTTTGCAGGGTAGAGGATTCACTAAGCATCGTACGTCATAGATGAAGCCCCATTTAAGCTTGGTCTTTTCACAGTGGAATGAATTGCCCATCTTCCTTTCTTGAAACCGATCTGCAAAACAACTGGAAGCTCGTTAAAACCTGTCAACTGCAATGTTTCAGTCCTTCCAATGTGATTCACTTTGATGCCTTCTGAGAAAAAAAAACTGGTGTCTAAACCATCACTAGCAGCAAGATGCCCGGTAACAGCTTAGCATCCAATGTTTGCTCAGTACGAATGCCATGTAATACTTTGTCGTTTGCATTTTAACGGTGGTTCGTCTCATCAGCTCCTTCATCAAACCCACCAGAGCATCCAATACCGAAATCTAGTTGCTTTTGGTGCTTCAATCGACGACGTGCATCAAAGTCTTCCCAGCCTTCTAACTGGTAAACAAATGATGATTGATATCCTAGTTAAAAGAAAATCAGGTAATTTCCATTTACCATCTTTACAACGGGTAAATTATTCCATAGAAAGGCAAATATTAATGGACCAGAAACCAGACCTTTTGTAACAAATAATTTATTGTTCACAAACAATTTGTAAGCATTTGAACAACAGCTAGCTCATACAATCAAAATAGCTAGGAAAACAAAATGGTCACCTGACGTAGGGTGTCATTGGTGATTTCAGTGCCATGCAGGTCTAGAGTTGTAAGCTGAGAACACTTCCTAAACAATGCTGCCGGTAGAGAGCTAATACCATTGTTTCTTATATGCAAAGCCTGTATACTTTAGCTTGTTAAAAAGAATAACAAATCAATATAACCATTATATAAAACAAGCAAAATCGATGAAAGTTGATGGAAATGAAATAAGTGTAAAGTCTAACATCACTTTTTTGCAAAAGTCATACTGTTATTTCTATTCTGAAAATCAGAATTCACTTTTCAAAATTCCTTAAAATATCTTTTGCTATCTCACACAACAATTCGTTGTTAACGAGACAATGATCAAGTGGCAAAAAAGATTTACAAACAATATATTAACCATTTCTATGCAAGAAAACAGGACGAAAATAGAAAACCATTAAAGAATTGAAAATTCTAAACGATTTGCAATTGATAATATCTCAAATGTGAAGTTTCTATGATTCACTTTAGATTAATTGGATGTACTGAAAATTGAAAGATACCACCAGGAGATCTCTAATTGTATAAATTTTAGTAAAACTTTTGTTAAAATTTCATCTCAAAACCAATTAGTTATAAGTGGTAGAGTTCTTTTATATATTAAATCCAATTGATTCCCTAAATTTATTAATGTAGGACTATTATAACACTTTCCTTCACTTGTGACTTATTTTTAATTTTTTTATGTTTACAAGTGTTCACATGTTAATGTACATGAACTAGTTCTGATACCATATTAAAATTTTATCTTAAAATTAATTGACAATAAGTGAAAAAGTTCTTTTATATATTAAGTTTAATTCATTTCTTATATTTATCAATGTAAGACTATTTTAACAAATTTCCATAACAAAAATAGATTCATTAAACATCTTCCAAAAAACCTTAAGATTGAGCAAGTTGCCAAATGCCTCTGGTAATCCATTCAAATGATTCGATGAAAAGTCCACCTGCATCATACAATATGACAATTATCACCTAAAAAATGAATTCAATTCATCATTATTGTTGTGCTTCTAAATTCTTTTTTTATACTGGTGGTTTTTTTTTATTATGGTCAAAAAATCCTTAAAAGTTAGAATTTTAGGTATTTGGATGTTATTCACAGAAATAAAGTTGAATAAAGCAGAGAAATATATGCATTCCAATATAATAAAATAATACCCTTAAAATCAAAAGGTAAACTCTTCAAAACATTTATTTGCCTAGTAATACAATATAACAAAAAATGTTAGTGTTAAACATAAACAAGAACAAAAAGTTATTGTGATAGAGATGTGAATATTAAGACAAGCAAGTGGTACTGCGACAAAAGATAAGCTAAAAAATAATTTTTTAAGAATAAGTTAAAAAATAATTTCATTAGAAATAAAATAATAATTGCAATAATTGAGAATGAAATAAGAAAAAAAAATTCTTAATTTTTTTATCATATCAAAAGAAAACCTATAGATGTGTCAATAAGTAAAAAAAATTAATTAATGTAGTTAAATAAAAGAGGTAGAGAAAGATCAAAAATTATTTGGTTAGAAATAGTGAAAAAAGATTTACAATTATATAATTTAACAAAGTATTTAATTATGTGAAGAAATAAATGGAAGAAAAATATATTCATGTGGTGGACCCTATATAGTAGCATTAAGGCATTGACTACTGTTGTGATTGTGCATTCAAATTCAGGATATCATCTCATACATTGAAGTGAAGGAACAATTGCATTACCCCTCTGTTGGTAATGTCTCTAAATTCTAAAGCCATGTTTATTAGCTAAAACAATTCCTATATATACCGCAACTCGTATGTTAACAAGAACAAATTACCTCAACAAGGGAGGAACAGTTCCCTATACATGATGTAATGGAGCAAATCCTGTCAATACAAGGCAAACAAATGTAAGAATAATTCCAATCCTTGTGAATATTATATTAAAAAATAACCGTATGCCATTTGATAAGAAAAAAAATGAAATGAGAAACATTGTTGAAGTTAGGCAAAAGAGGTTGGGAATGAAGGTACGTGAAGCAAAACCATGATTTTAAATTTCAATTTCTGGGTTGGATTACAGTCCTGAAAATACTCTACATGCTATTTATCATGCTGTTGTACATTTCTATTATGTACGATGGGATTCATTTTTGCTTTATTGTAGGATTTCATTAAGTAAAATAACAGGCATTACTGGAAATAGGGTAGATTTACGGGAGTCAAAAAATTAACACAAAATTTTGAATTTTGAATTGAATTTTATGATAAACTAAAATATACAAACATTTACATTTGAGGCCGGATAGATTTTCTTCACATGTACCACTTTTTTTTTCACGTGTAACACATTAAAATATCCTACATGGATTGAATAACTGACAGAATGACAATCATTTATACAACAGGTAGTTTCAAAATTTACATAATATAAAAACTTTACATGATAAACATACTGAATTACTTAGATATAAACTAGTTAATATTTTCCCCACATGCTTCTTATTTACCTTAACAAAAGTTCACAACCCATTCAAAAATAATACTAATATCAAATCATGTTTTGAGATTAGATCTTGTCTTAGGGAACAATGTTTTCAGAACCAGACCAAATATTGGACGGGTGAAGTGGGATGGTCAGTTCATGGGTTCAATGGATCATTGGACCAATTGAATTGACGATGTCTGTAATTGATTAGGTTGGACCAAATGTTGTCCGGTCAGACCAAACAACCTTCCAGAAGCCCATAAGTCACCCAGGCAACGATATCATTAATTATAGAAGTTATTGTATGGCATGTGACCGTGCATGTAGGGTTTCATGGACCATGTATTTATTCTCTTATTGTGACTTGGAATGTAGACGAGGAATAGGACACATTCTGTGGCCTTGTTCTTTGGCTATAGAACGCTAATTACTCGCCTTATTTTCACATCTTCATCCTAGTGACATTGGTGAGCACTTGCCGACAGGCTCATTCAGGGCTGTCAACAAAAGTAGGCAATTGCTCAGCCTAAGGGAGGTTGGCCTGGCCGGTCACCCTATGCCAAAAAACCACAAATGGGAAAAGTAGACATTTTAAGGTTGAGAAATAAAGAAAATAAATTTAGTGAATTTCTTTTTCTCTGTACATTATCCAGATCAGATGTAATAGCAAAAACATGCAGGATAACTTGAAAAGAAATAACAGCAAAAAACTCTACCATCACTGCGTCAAAACTTACCTATTATTCTGTACGTGAAATATTTGCAATTGATTGAGAGAACCCATCTCATCTGGCAAGTACGTCAGCTTGTTATATGCAACATCAAGTTTTCTGAGAGATGCCAATGCACCAATTGTAGAAGGCAAAAAAGCCAAACTGCATGCAACAATCAGAAAAAGAAAAAATATTGATCCCACTTCGTCAGAAGGAAAAAAGAAGAAGCCAAAACTACATTACTAAAAACATAAATTGGAATGTGTAACTGGAAAACATCAGATCACCTAAAAAATGTATATCCTGCTGGCACATGGTTAGTGGAGATTAAAATATAAAAAGCTAATAACAGGAAAATAATGTGAAATCATCAAATAGTGAGAGTGAGGAAGTGTCATCAGTTCATTAGTTTTCCATCTTCTCAGTGGCCTTGAAGACATCCTTCTTTCTCAGAAGATTGATAAATATTAAAGAAAATACGAAGACAGAGGACTTTAGATGGGGTCAAGTGTGAGACTTGGGCCATTGTAAATTTAAAAATTTACAAGATGTTAGATTTCAGGAAAAATGCATTATATCATCCATATTCTTTAACAAATAGTCTGCAGAAAAAATCATGAAACTTTCATCTATTCCATTAACTCCACTTTCCCAGACTCTTCATGTAAACCACAAAGGAAGACCAATTTCTAGCTTCCATTAACTCTCTTCATGTAAACTTTCATCAAATCATTTTCCAGCTTCCATTAATTCTCCTTTACTGTCTCTCCATAGTCCAACTCTTGCTTCTCTTTCCAATTTCTCACACAATATATTTTATATTAACCACTACAATGAAATTTTTTCGAAGACAATCATCTGTACTTGTTAAAATTAGGAGACATCAAAATTAAAGATCCAGGTGAGTGATATGAAAAAATAAAAGAACTTAATGTACCTGTTACCATCTACGATTTGATTTGAATTATTTTATTACCAATTTAATAGAACATAAGGTCAGCCATTGATAGATCATCCATAACAAAAGTGCTTTAAAACAGTCAAAGGGATGAATGGTAATTCAGACTTCATAATTCTTGAATATTTTGTTCTACTGGTACTTTTGATACAAGAACGGTATAAAGATGGATGAAAAACAATATGGAAACAAATATTTTCTAATGGCTTATTACCATTAAGGGAGAGAAGTACTGCAATGCAACCAAATTTCAAAGCTGAAGGAAAAATAGTTCAAAATTGATTCTGAAATTAAAAAGTGTCTCTAGTAACTCAAATAAAGGGCAAACATGCCCTGATTTCTGAATGCATAAGAAAAGGTAATCCCAGACTGCCTCCCAAAGTTTTTATAAAAATAACAACTTGCTCAACCACTTCCTAAAACAGTACAAACTCAGTTCACCATTACACAGTGCATAAATTTTTTGATATCATAAAAAGAAGAAATTTTATACATGGGTATAAAAAATAAAATTGTTCCTTTATTGATATACATAACATGCAAGCAATCACCTTTTTTATGAAGAGAAAAGATGATTCACAATTAGAAAAATAGCATCATAAAAAAATGCAAGCACTTACTGATTCTGGTTCAGAGATAAATCCGTTAGAGAGCTCAGAGAGGATAAGCCTTCCCAGCTGATGTTTTCACTTGTCAAATGATTTGCACTCAAGCACAATTTCTACATCAAATAACCCTGAAATTATGATATCTAGAAATTTAAGCTTGGATAGTGAGAAGAGAAGGGAACATACAGTCATAGACTTCATTGAGCATATTTTGGTAGATATTTCTTTAATATAGTTTCTACTAACATCCAGCACTCGGACAGAAGATCCACGAGCCCAAATTTCTTCAGGTATGACCTTGCCACGCAGATGAGAAGACATAATATTTCAGCATAATCTCTCAAGAACATGCAAGAAATAACCAAAAAATAATGCAATGCTAGAAGGGAAAAAATAAATATTAGTGATAATGATGATCAAAACAAATTATCCTAACGATCAAGTAGCAATGGTAAAGAAGCAACATTTTGGTATGGAATGTAACAACGGTACAACCATTTTCTCTGAGTAATCCCAACATAAACAATATATATAGGCTTGTGTTGCAAGTAATCACTAGGGACTGGTTTGCATTTTTTTATGATGCTATTTTTCTAATTGAGAATCATTTTTTCCCTTAATAAAAAAGGTGATTGCTTGCATGTTATGTTTATCAATACAGGAAAAAATTTATTTTTTATACCCATGTATAAAATTTCTTCTTTTTATGATATCAAAAAATTTATGCACTGTGTAAGGGTGAACTGAGTTTGTACTGTTTTGGGAAGTGGTTGAGCAAGTTGTTATTTTTATAAAAACTTTGGGAGACAGTCTGGGATTACCTTTTCTTATGCATTCAGAAATCAGGGCATGTTTGCCCTTTATTTGAGTTACTAGAGACACTTTTTAATTTCAGAATCAATTTTGAACTATTTTTCCTTCAGCTTCGAAATTTGGTGGTGTTGCAGTGCTTCTTCTCTCCCTTAATGGTAATAAGCCATTAGAAAATCTTTGTTTCCATATCGTTTTCACCTATCTTTTTACCGTTCTTGTATCAAAAGTACCAGTAGAACAAAATATTCAACTATGAAGTCTGAATTACTATTCATCCCCTTGACTGTTTTAAAGCACTTTTGTTATGGATGATCTATCAATGGCTGACCCTATGTTCTATTAAATTGTTCGTAAAATAATTCAAATCAAATCGTAGATGGTAACCATTAGAAAATTTGCATCACTAGAGAATAGCAATAAGGCTTGTGTTGAAATGGTCTAAGTAGTTGTCACCTTTACCAATTGAGCCAGTCCCCCAAAAAGCCAGTCTTCACCTTCTTTCTCATTTAATTTTGCTAATACGTGTCACAAGTTAAGTTCTACAGAAGTGTGTGCAGTGTGCTAAGAGGTCAAAAAAATTAAACCAGTATATAAGAGGAAGTATCCAAAAGACGCTTGTTCTAAGATCTTCAGAGAAGTGTGTCATGGGCATTTGAAAGAAAAATGTCATGCTGATGTTATCAATTTTCTTTCCATACTTCAGATAAATTTGCTTTCCATGCTTCTCCTAAACATCAGAAGTTTCTGTAAAAATGTCCATGGAAAATCCTAGGAATAAGAAAAAAAAGTATAAACACATGATAGATTTTGAACATCTTTTTCGAAGTGTAAGGAGATTCTTATTAGATAACAAAATTAGGAATAAAAGTGACTGATCCTGGGGATCATTCAAAGAAAAGCAGAAAACAGATGAACCCAAGTGGTGGATTGAAAACCAGGTATAGAAAAAAAAAAAAGGGCCCTCAACACGATATTTTCCCATGGTCCCAGAATTATTAAAAATGACTTCATTAAAAATAGCATGCATAACCAGCAAGAGTCTATGCTTCGCTTTGAAAAGTTTTCCCTTGATCAAGTTGCGTATGCAGTTTACCAAATCAGAACATGACTTGATAGGGTACCCAATGCAAGGTTTTAAACTTTCCCACTAGTTTCACATGAGAGGAATGATAGTCTGTTTTCATCATGCTTACAACATAGAGAACATAGCAGATTTGCATTGCCCACCCACTTAATCCAGTGGAAAGCTTTACCAGATACCACAATCATTGCCTGTGGCTGCTCAAGGAGGGCATTGAAACTCGAGCAGAGGAAGTTTGCACAAAGAAAACTACACAATGATGAAGCACACATGGTGAAACAGGCTAGTAGAAGTCTTTTGGATGATTGCCGTGACACAGTAGCTGCTAGGAAAATCTTGTTTTATGTGGTTTTAATAATACAAAAGCTTGTTGATATATTATGATGATATATTATAACAGAAAATGTGTATCAAATACAATAAAATTGAAGCAAGCCAAAGGTCATCAAAATGAAAACTCAAGATATGTCACAAGCTCATAAAGATCAAGATTCAAGATGGGCTTAAAAATAATTGATGCTCTCAGTATTTTCTCTTTGTTAGATTCTTAGCCTAAGCTCTTAAGGTTTTACCTTTTACATAAATCGGATCACCGTTTTCATACCTAGACACCAGTTTTTAATTATCTTTTTGGTCAATAGATTTTGATCTTCATTTGGGTTTGGATCACCACTCACTTATCTATTCCATCCTAGTTGACACCTTTTGGAACACCAATCTTTTTCCATCAGGTCACCGGAAATGCACCTACACTTTCTAGATCATCTGAAATGTTCTTAACTGTTTGATCCAGTCCACCAAAAGTGTTCTATAATAACCATTAGTTATCTTTCAGTTCATTGACACTTTTCTTTTGTACTACCAAAATTTTTCTTTCAAACAACTGATGACGACTTAACAGAAATTTTTCGGGTCATCCGAAATTATCTTCTGTCATCCTTTGGCTCACCAAAATCTGTCTTCAATTCTCTTTCGAACCATTGGTATTTTTCTTCTAGGCCATCAAAACCTTTCTACCAAGCTATCAAAAATAACTTAGGCAAATTTCTTCAGTTCATTGACGAGCTTTCCTTTCAATCCTATTTGAGTTGATTTTATTGTTTATATAAATAGTGTTGAATAGAGTTACTAAAGTATATTGGGTAAACGGATCTTATGAGATCCATATATCTTGTGTATATGTATATATTTCACACAGTGGGAAACACAACACAGTTTTCTTCTTCCCTGAATTACTCTTCCCTCGGTGGATCCAGGTGTGCAACACCTACATACAGCTGCCACCTCTCGGTGCATCATCTCTCCACCTACTATGATGGATTCTTTCTCCAATGGGTGACTCGTGGACATCTAAACTTGTGTCCACCGGTGTAAAATTGAACAAAAAAAACTATTTCTGTTGGGCAAATGCTTTTGAAACCTTCCTTGCTGCTCACTCTTGAGATCGTCACTTGGTCGATGACCCACCACCTGAAATCAAAGGCTTACCAGGAGTGGTATGCGGTTGACTGTGCTGTGATTTCTTGGATGATTCACCATGTGGAACCCAACATTGCACCCTCCATCACTAGTCTTCAGCCAGCAAAATGGGTTTGGGAGACCCTTTGGGTGACTTACGGGAACGACAACAATATCTTCCGCTTGTGTGCAATCTACAAGCAGTTGCTTTCACACTGGCAGGGGGACACTTCCATCGCTACCTACCATAACCGGTTGTGTGCTTTGTTGGATGAACTTGACATCCTCCAACTGCTAGTTGCCGATCTTCCCGTTTTCTGTCGGTACCGCTAGGAACTATGAGTTGCTATCTTCCTTGCTGGGTTGCGCCCTAATCTTGCCTCCTAGGTGAGCGACCACATCTTGGGGGCTGAAACGGTCCCTTCCTTACAGACTACTTTTGGTCGGGTCCTCCACATTGGGCCTACTTTAGCTCCTACGAAGTCTATTTAGATTTCTCAAGCTAACTATGACAAGTATCTAATGTCCCAAGCATCACAACATGACACTGCCTTTGCCACTCATGTGGTCTCCTCTGGTATGCAAGCTTTCCACTCCACTTCCAATGATACTTGGGTAATAGATTCTAGTGCCTCCAACCATATGACAGGAAATAGTATCTTACTACAATGATTACAAAATTTATCCTCTATTTAGATTGTGTCTCTTGCAAATGGCCATACTTGTTCAGTCTCTGGTGAAGGAACCGCTCTCATTTCATCCACTATGACCCCTAGATGAGGCAGAGAATTGATTTGGGCCATGAACGTAGACGTGGAGTTTATGTGCTTGCCAAAGATTACATACCTCAGGGGCTTACGTCTATGACTACCTTAATTGACTCTTCTAAGCTTTGGCACCAACGTCTTGGTCACCCATCCTTTCGTAAGCTTCAAGCAATTCTTCCTTGGATTTCTATCAATTCCTTTCAGTGTCAATCATGTATCATGGGTAACCAATTTCGTGCTACCTACAAGAGTCATGAATTAACTCATATTACCAAAATGTTTGAGTTAATTCACTATCATATTTGGGGACTCTCTTGAGTCATGTCTGTTTTGGGTTTTCGATACTGTGGTCTTGTTAACGATTTTTCTCAAGTGTCTTAGGTGTACTTGTTAAAAGATCGTTAATATTTTGCTCATGTACTTGAAATCTTTTTTAATGAAATTCAAAATCAATTTGGCCTTATTATGAAGATTTTTCATGCTGACAATGCATTCAAATTTTCTCATTTTGTGGTTGTATCTCTTTGTGAGCAACATGACATTCTACATCAAACAACTTGTTCTCATATCTCTCAACAAAATGAGATCGCGAAAGAAAAACATCATCATCTTCTTGATATTACTCGTACCTTGATGTTTGATATGGATGTGCCACATTGCTTGTAGGCTGATGCTTTGTCTATTGTCTGTTACTTGATCAATCGTATGCCCTCTACTCCTTTAAGGGATGATGTTCCTCTTCAGCGCCTTCAACCTGATAAGGAACTATTTCTCTTACCCCCTAAAGTCTTTGAGTGTACTGTATTTGTCAAAAATTTGGCTCCTGGACTTGATAAACTTTCTCCTCGATCTATCAAGAGTATCTTTGTGGGTTACCCTCATTCCCATAAGGGGTATTGTTGTTATTACCCCCTTTCTGGGTGCTACTTTGTGTCCTGTGATGTGTTTTTGGAGAAGATTTCTTATTTTTCTTCTACCGAAACCTTCAAACCTAGTGCCCCATCTTGTGCCTATTGCTCCTAATGCTCTTCCTCCCACGTCGGTTGAGAAACCCCAACCTTGCCCTTTGTAGGTTTACCAACGTTAGCAGCAACACAAAACTCCCACTACAACTTAGCCTACTCCTCTCCCTTCTGTAGATCCACCACCATCTACCGACCTTCCTATTGCCCTTTGGAAAGTTACTGGTTCCTCTACCAAATATCTCATTTCTACATATGCTTCTTACAATTTTTTTAGCCGACTCCTCAAAATCTATTCCCAAACATTATTCAATGGCACTTATGCTACTGCAGTGGAAGATTGCCATGGACCACGAGATCCGTGCGCTACACACTAAGGGCATGTGGACTCTTGTGCCTCGCCTAGATGATACTCCTATTGTTGGCGATAAATGGGTGTTTACTATTAAGTGCAAAGCGGATGACTCAATCAACAAGTACAAAGCTTGCCTTGTTGCTCGTGGGTTCACTCAAACTTATAGAGTTGATTATGCAGAGACCTTTACATTGATGGCTTGTCTAAATTCTATTAGGGCATTATTGTCCCTTGCTCACAACAATGGTTGACAGTTGACTCAGATGAATGTAAGCAATGTGTTCCTCTATGGAGACCTCCAAGAGATTGTGTATATGGAGCAACCACTAGGGTATGTTGCTTAGAGGGAGACACGTGTACTTACTGAAGACCATATATGGGCTTAAATAGAGCCCTAAAGCTTGGTTTGGCAAACTTAGCTCAGTCATGCTATCTCATATGTTCCATCAGTATGTGGTCGATCCATTCATATTCGTCAAGAAAAACCTCTCAGGCAACCACATAATACTAGTTGTATATGTTGATGACATCGTCCTAACTGATGATGATGAAAAAGTGATTTTAAATACAAAAGTCTTCTTAACCAAGGAGTTTGTGATCAAAGACATGGGTCAACCTAAATATTTATTGGATATTAAGTTTACTTACCATTAAGGACAAATGATACTATCTCAGAAGAACTATACTCTTGATCTATTGAAGGAAACAACTCTTTTAGGATGCAAGCCAAAGTCTACACCAGTGGAGCAGAATCCACCTTATTGGGATACTACTTTTGAAGCACTGGAAGACATTGGGAGATCTTGCAAATTGATTGACAAGATGATTTATTTGACAATTACTAGGCTAGTCATTGCCTATACAGTCCTATGCAGTTGGATTATTGAGTTAGTTTATGCATGAACCCAAAAAGGTTCACTGACTTAGAGTAATAAGGCTTCTCTCCTATATCAAAGGTAATCCTGAGAAGGGTTTGATTTATACCAAGTATAACCACAATCACATTGTTGCCTACTCAAATTCAAGTTATGTAAGGGGACAATGATAAAAAATCAACCTCAAGTTATTGCACTTACATTGAAGGTAATCTGATTACATAAAGGAGCAAGAAACAAAATGTGGTTTCCAAATCTAATGTTGAAGCTAAATACTACTCAATGTCTAAAACAACGAGTGAACTTGTTTGGTTAAAATCTCTTTTGATTGAAATGGGGTTTTCAATTTCTATCCCAATGATTATGCATTGTGATAATTAGATAGCCAGCTACATTGCTAATAATCATATTTTTCATGAACACACTAAGCATATAGAGGTTGATTGCTACCACCTTTGGGAGCTTGTGGAGAAAGGGATTATTACCACACCTTACACTCGGTCTTCTCAATAGTTTGCAGGCATCTTTATTAAAGGACTTGGTACTAGTATTTTTAAAGAATTATGTAACAAACTTGGACTATGTAACTTATGTCATCTAGCTTGAAGGTGAGTGTTGTTACTCACCACCACCTACGCCACCAATCGAGTGGATCGACAAATGAGAGAAGTCGGTCGAAGTTGATTACGTCAGTGTCCTATGATGGAAAACAAAGAAGAACCGAGAGAATGCAATCCACGCAAGGACTCGAAGAGATAAGAGAGGAGAAAAAGAGGAGACCAATTGGTGGAGATTGCCTGGCCAACAACGTGTGAGGTGGTGTCCACCCTTGAAGACAGACTCGAAGTTCTACAAATCATCAACTACCCAGTATGGTATCAGGCCCCTACTATTTATAACATCTCAATGTACAAGGTTGTTACAGTTACGAATAATCGGGTCGCTTGTGTACAGTTCCATCATTTATTTAATATTACAAATAGACGAGTCCTTAACATCTCATCTCTTTTAATGAGTTTGAACTTCATTCATAAACTCAGACCAATATTTTGAGATTGTTTCAATAGCTTCCAACGTAGCTTCACTTTCTGACTCCTCGTTCCATTGCACCAAACAATCCATTGACACTTTTCCTTTTCTTTTTGCAAGTCTTCTCGCTAGAATTGCTATTGGTTTCTTCTCTCTCATTCATGTCATTGGATAGTTTAGAAGGGAAGGTTCTATTGCCCTTGTTCCGATCTTCCCTTTCAACAATGATACGTGAAAGACTGGGTGAATTCGGGCATCCTCTAGCAATTCTAGTCGATATGTCGTTGTCTCAATTTTCTGAATGATCTTGAAAGGTCCATAGTATTTAGGAGACAGTTTATAGCTGCTACTTTAAGCCACTGACTCCTGTTGATAGGGGTGGAGTTTGAGGAAAACCCATTCCCCTTCTTCATATTCCTTTTCTCTTTGATGTTTGTCAGAAAAGTTCTTCATCCTCTCTTGTGCTTGTTGGAGGTTGTGCTTTAGTTTCTTCAGAAGCTCCTCACAATCTTGGATGAGCTACTCCACGGTCACGACACATACTGTTCCTAATTCATAGTTGACTAATTCCAACAGAGGCCTCCCATAAACCACCTTGAAAGGTGTCATTCTAGTAGATTGATGGTAGCTTGTATTGTAATGGTACTATGCCCATCCGATCCATAAGCTCCATTCCTTCGATTTCCCTATACAAAAGCATTGAAGATATTGTTCTACACACCTATTTACCGCTTTCGTTTGTCCATCCATTTGCAAATGGTAGGCCGAGCTGAACTTTGGTTGAGTGCCAACTTGTTTGAACACATCTTTCCATAGGATTAAGAGAGGGGAATCCATGTAGTCGAACGATCTGTGTTACAAACGCTTTTGCCATTGTGCTTGCTGTGTAGGGATGTCGAAGAGACATGAAGTGTTCGAATTTCGACAATCTATCCACCACAACAAAAATAGAAGAGTAGCTCTTGCTTTTGGGCAAACCTTCAATGAAATCCATTAAAAGTCTTCCTAAACCTTGTTGGGTATGGATAAGGGCTGGAGGAGTCTGGCCAGATGTTCCGTTTTCATTCTTTGACATATATTGCATTCACAAACATGACGATGAGCATCCTATTTTAAAGTAGAAACAACATTAAGTAAGGGCATACCTTCCTCCCATCACGAGAGTCTATCAATTGTTGCATTGCTACTTCCTTTTTTATATTCGATATTGAAATTGAAACCCATCAATTTAATAAGTCATCATTGTTGCAATGGGGTGATTAGCTTCTGATCCATCAAGAATCACAAACTTCACTAGTCCGTCCGGATTATGAATCTTCGTCCTAGGAGATATGGGCATCATCACTTCATGGCTAGCAAGATCGCCAACATCTCACTATCATAGGTTGCCATTGCTTGTTGACGCAGTCAGAGTGCTTGGCTCACATACATGATTGGTTGCTCTTCTTGCATTAAGACGACACCGATACCTTTTTCTGATGTGTCTATTTCAACCACAAACTCCTTGCTAAAGTCTGAAAGCCTCAAGACAGGTTTCAATGTTAGCGCAACCTTCAATTCCTTAAATGCCTTTCTTGCTTCTTGGGTCCATCTGAAGTTGCCTTTCTTTAATAGGGCTGAAAGGGGAGTTGCTATTTCCCTGTACTGACAAATGAAGTGCCAGTAATATCCAGCAAGTCCTAGAAATGCACAATGTCCCTTAATAGTTTGTGGAAGAGGTCATTCTGTGAGGGAAGAGATTTTCTCTTTTTGTGGCCAAACTTTGTCGTTTCTAACAACATGCCCCAAGTACTCAACTTCCATAAATCCAAAGCAACATTTTTCTTTCTTTGCGAAAAATTGGTTCTCTTAGCACCTGTAAAGTTGTCTGTAAGTGCTACAAATGTCTTTGTTCATCCTTGTTGTAAACCAATATATCATCAAAAAATACCAAAATGAACCGTCAGAGGTATGGTCGAAAAATTTGATTCATCATTGATTGGAACATTTAAGGTGCATTGGTTAGTCTGAACGGCATGACAATAAATTTGTAGTGTCCTTCATGCATTCGAAAAGCCATTTTTCCAACGTCCTCTTCTTGCACCCTTATTTGATGATAACCCGATCTTAGACCGTGTTTAGAAAAATATTTTGCGTTAGTGAGTTCATCCAGCAATTCTTCAATATATGGTATAGGAAATCAATCTTTGATGGTTTATTTGTTGAGTTTGCGATAATCTATACAAAATTGCCATGCCCCATCCTTTTACGGACCAAGAGGATAGGCGTTGAATGGGGGTTGCTACTAGGGAAAATTGTTTTGACCTAAAGGAACTCATCGACCTACCTTTCTATCTATGTTTTTTGGAAGTGGGGATATATGTATGGAGGTACCACCATTGCTCGATTCTTATCTTCCAAGGGGATCCGATGGTCTTCGTTACGTACAGGAGGGAGGCCATTCAACCTTCTAAAGACGTCATCAAGTTCTTGTAAAATATTTTGTATACTGGGTTGGATCGATTCCACTGGTTGTACCACCATCATCTTCTTTTATTCTACTATAAACACAACCACCTGATCACATGCTTTAGCCCATTCATGTTGCATTTGAATGGTATTAATTTCTTGGATGATTTTGGGGTTGAGGCCTTGAAAACTGATTTTCTTCCCCTTTGATTATATGTCATTGTTTTCTATTCAAAGTCCCACTATATTGGACCAAGTGTTTCTAACCATTCCACTCTAAGTATCATGTCATAGAGTTCAACTTTCATTAATTTCACATCAACTTTTATCTTCTCACCTTGAGAGAATAAGGTGATTTTTTTTTCCTTCTCCCTCAATCAGCAAGGTGCCACCACTTGCAATTTGAGCTCGTGAAGCCTTCCATGTAATGTCCTCCTTAACTCCTTTCGCTAGCTGGGGATCCAAAAAATTATGGGTTCCCCCACTATCCACCATTACCAACAACGATTGCCATCAAACTTTTCTCCAAAATTTCATCATGCCTGGACCTACTGCTCCCATGATAGCATGTATCGAAATTTTTGGTTCCACTTCTTGTTCGATTTTTACATCTTCACCCTTGACCAAGAAGATAGTTGGTTTCTTGCATTTGTGCCCCAGATGCCAGTTCTCATCACAACTATAACATAGATTTTTAACTCTTCATTCTCACCTAAGGATCAAACATGCTATTGGAAGCCTCCCATGCCTAAGGACCAGACATTTCCTGCATTGATTCTTCCTTCTACGACTAATCCTTCTCACCTGAGGATCGCCTTCTATCAAGCCCATTTGTCCTCTTGGATCCTTGCCATTCACATGACAACCGACAAATTTCTTGGTCTCAAGGCTTAAACCTCAGATCAGATTTCTTCCTTTAGTTCGCTTGCAAATATGGCAACAACATCTTCTTCCTCCATATGAGGTATGTGATTCAATGTTCGCACGAATTTACTTTGATACTCGCGAACAATAGTCAATTGTTGAAGCTTGGAAAGGGTTGCTACTGACTGTTAGACATCCTCACTCCTAAATCATTCTATGATTTCTTCTTGAAAATCCCACCAATTGTCCTCCAAGTGTTGAAATTCATATCGGTTGTACCACTAGATCACTTCGCCTTCCAGGTGTACTGCTGCATACCAAACTTTTTGATGATCAGGTATGCTATAAAATCGAAAAAACTTCTCTACTCTCAAAATCCAACTATTTGGGTCCTCATTTCCACCATATACCATTAAAGTAAATCTAATGGAAGATTTAGGTAAGAGACCCTCCAAATCCTCATCTCCCAAGTGATGCTTCTCTTTTCTTTTTCTTGCGAAAACCTCGTGAGGTTCTCGGAGAGTTTGCAAGTCGATTGCCAAGTCTTGCACTTTTTCCACAATTTCTTTGATCATCAATTGATTCTCCTGTTGAATCTTCAATATGAGTTCTCGTACCTCGTTCATCTCTGGCTTTGAGACTAGATTGTCACGTGCCACCGCCTGCGCCATTAGTCGAGCGGATCGATGGATGAAAGAAGTCAATCGGAGTTGATTACACTGACGTCCTATGAGGGAAAACAAAGAAGAACCAAGAGAACACAATCCACGTAAAGACTCGAAGAGAGAAGAGAGGAGAACAAGAGGAGATCAACTGATGGAGACCACCCAGCCAACAATGTGTGAGGTGGTGTCCACCCTTGAAGACAAACTTGAAGTTCTGCAATTCATTGGCTGCCTAGTATGGTAACAGGCCCCCATTATTTATAACATCTCAATGTACAAGGTTGTTACAGTTGCAGATAATCGAGTCGCCTGTATACAATTACATCATTTATTTAATATTACAAACAAACAAGTCTTTAACAAGTGTTGAATAGAGTTACTAAGTATATTAGGTAAACAAATCTTATGAGATCCATATATCTTGTGTATATGTATATATTTCACACATAATGAGAAATACAACACAGTTTTCTTCTTCCCTGATTTTACAAACGGTAAAATTCAAACTTAGATAATATTATTGTTCATGTTTTGACATTCCAAATTTTCTTTGGTAAATTTTTGAATTAGATTAGATGTTAATTAAGATATGTTGATTTCATTCCATTTTTGGATTAGAACATTTGACACACCCTCTTTTGAATTTCCATCAACATACAAAGCATATTTCACCAAGAACAACAAATCCTTTTTCCCCTTCTCTCCTTGATCAAAAAGTATAGGAAAATCACTGAATGTCAATAAAATAAGATGCTTTATCACTCATTTGTTCCAAGGATAAGGAAAAAAATGTGATTAACAAAATATACAAAAATATTGATTTGTACCTCCAAAAAATAAGGGACAAAATAATTGAGTGGTTGCCAAAATTGCATTCATCCATCAATTTATATGTTGCACACTAATATAGAAAAGACAATGGCAATAACCATTCAAGAGAAAAAACTTCATCCATATCAGAATAGATACAAAGCAAATATGTTTGCCAAATTAAGTTAGTGAAGTAGTATGTGATATAAGCCTGATAAGTGATATAAAGCTCAATATAACTAGCTGAATAAAGCTCAATATCAAATGTTCAGAAAATGTTTGCTGGAAAATATTGTCATTGTCAATGTGAGTTATACCATGTCTGCTAGAAATTTGAAGACTTTATAAGGATGGCAATGCAGAGACTTACAGCTTCAGGAATTAAGAAATACCTCCAAATGAGACTCAGATAGCGCAACCACACCAGTAAGCTTCCAAAGCTTTGATCGAGTCTGAACAGTAGAAGTTGAACTCTGATATTGTTGAACAAGATTGGAAGAAGTTTTTACTCTTGAGTTTGAAAAATTGCTTTTGGTAATGGGATCCTCCTGTTTTCAGATGATACAGACTATTGGTCTGTTGTTTCAAACTAGTTGAATGGATTATAGGCAATACAAAAATATACCAGATTAACTCTTAACCTATACGAACAACAAATGCATGGAAAACAAAGAAGCCAACAAAGTTCAGTTGATAGCTTGTGGATTTGATTGCGACAGCACAAATGTGCATGTGCAGAAAAAAAATAGCACAATACAAAGGAATTGAGAGAATTTACTTGCTTGTTTTGCTTTTGCACAAATTATATATACATTAAAATTGAAAGACATAATGCATGAGACATTTTTCTCCCTTGAACAATAAGTGATGGTAAAGTTGTTAAGGCACCAAGGTGCCACAGCATCCATATTAATATTTTAATTTTTTCAAGCATGTGTAATTTATTTCTATGTACATATATATATTTATATATAAGGAAATGACACTCTAATAGTGTCACTAGAGTGTCATCTCTAGTGGTACTATTTTTGGACAGTCCAAATTAAATTTAGTTAACAATACAGAGTAAATCTATATAGTTACAGCTAACTATACAAACTATATGTTTATAAGATTTTTTTTTATGTACAATATTCCGTTGAATTACAACTTAACTCAACGAAGTAAGTCCATATAATTATGGATAACTATACGGACTCATGTGTATATAATGAATTTTCCTGATGAATAGTACTTCGTTGAGTTAGTCGTAACTATATGGACTTATTTCGTATAGTTAGTCAAGTTTAATTTGAACCATCTAAAAATAATACCACTAGAAATAACACTCTAGCGACACTACTAAAGAATTTGTTCCCTTATATATAATTTATTTCTGTGTACATATATATACACACATAGAAATATAAAAATTCCAAAATATATTTCAATAAATTACACTGATTTAAATTTCCAAAATATATGTCCAAAAATAACACATTTAATTTTTTTAGACAAAATGCATTTAATTATATTTCAAGATTTATATATGTCCAAAAATAAATAATTTAAATAGCACATTTAATTAAACAAGCACAACAAAATTTTGTCTAAAAGTCACTTGAGGCAAAAAATGAGGAGAAAGAAGTGTGTTCTATGGTTTGTTATTCTTTAGGGCTCAAAAACCCTAACAAAATCTTACACAAGGTTCATCATAACGGGATCTTTATTTGATCCTTACCTGGATCCGCCAAAGAACTGCCAAACCCACTCCTAATGGATGCCCAGCCTTTGGGCGTCCACCTGGGTGCCTAGGAGGTGCCTAGGCACTCACTGCCCATGCACCTGCTACAGCAAGCTTGGGTGACAGCACATTCTAACATCGTGTTTCTGACTATGGAACACAAAGGATTGAATAACCCATATACCAAATATATGTTCTACAGAAAATTTCGTTATTTTTTGCTAAGAATGTATAATTATAGATATTCCATACATTGATTTATATTTCAAACCTACAAAAGAAAACAATAACTACATTGAACAAAACAACAAAAGCAATACATAAATAGTCAAGAACAATATTACAGATTAAAAGCAGATGTCAATCAAAGTCCACTGATAAAAGGCTATAGAAATTACCCCTTGATGCAAACCTTGAGAAGCTATTAACATAATCTTTGACCCATCCTTGATTTGCAGTTCCTTCAAAGTCGTGGTATCGGTGAGGACTCTACCTAGGCACAAAAATAGAGATGGTGATCTCTGCCAGAATAAGCCACGATGTACAAGCTACAGCTACCATAATAAGAGTAAACTTTGCTCTGCCGTTGGATGTTCCGTTGGATGTTTAAGGCCTAAGCATTTTATGAGAACTGAGTTCATAAGCGCTTCGTTTTCTACACCCCAGAAAACACCAAAAATCGGTTATAAGGTGGATAAAAACTTTTCACTTACGCTTTCCGTAGTTTCCGAATTCTCCCTTGGAAAAATGGTTTACGAAATTGCACAACAAACAAACGGTGGTGCATGAGTTTGACCAACCACATTTTCATCAACTTTTATGCATTACGTATCAATAACAAATTTATAAGCCCCAAATCTAAAACAGCGAGGTTGGAATAACTTCGGGATACAGAAAAACAACAGGTTAAATTCCGCTGCAATAGAAACAAAAAGTGGCCCAGTTTCGTTTTCCTTTTTGAACAATAACAATTAACAGGACAAGAAAACTAAAATGCGCAGAAAGTAACGTCGTTGTTGCAGAAAATCGCAAAGAAAAAATAATACAGGTATTCAACCCGTGAATGACACAAATTACGAAGACCTTCGACCAAGAAAGCTCGCCACACACATCGTGTTTGCGAACATATTCGTGTCCAAAGAATCTAATCATGAAAGGGTATGTGTCGGCGTGGGAGCAAGAGGAGAAGAAGAAGAAAGCACCCTTGAAGATGAGCTTCTGGCCTCGAATGAGGACGTTGGTGAGAGGCTGGAGGAGGGACTTTAGAACCGCGACGGTGGAGTCCGGCGTCGCCGTGATGGGGATCGTGCTGCTGCTGAATTTGACCAGGACTCTGATGGTTGGCGAGGTAGGAGTAGCATCGGAGAGATCGGGGGCATCGTCCAACCCTCCCGCCATCGTCTACCTCGAGATCTCGATCGGGTGGGACCTTCCGAACCCGTTAGCTCCGATTATGCAAACGCTATCGGGTTTGGTGATCGATTCGGGTGATCCGAATGAGACAACCGTATGACACACCCGCGTGATTAGTTTTTCCTGAAATGGATAAAAAGATGTCTTTACAATTGTAGTTTCTATCAGTCTTATTAATAAAATTTACGAATATTATTTTTCTTGATTAATTAAATTTTTAGTTGAAGTTAAATAAATTCAACTATAATTCGAAAGTTGGAAGTGGAAGTTACATTTGATATTAAAATTTGGAAATTTTTAAAAAAAATGCTTGAATTTTTTCACTATTTTACGTAATATTATTGTAAAGGAAAATTTAAAAAATAATATTATTTCATAAAATAAAAATAAAAAAAAGAGGCCACAGAGGAACAAGCTTCAAAAGAAATCACTGGTGTTTATAGCCATTGTAGGGCTTTAAAAAATTAATTTGCATATCCTTTTTAACTTGCTTCTTACGAATAATACTGGTAATAAATTAAGTCAAATAATCGAGATGGTTCAAAGATATGAACAAAGAATTAGACTTTTCTTTTTGTACTTTACTTTTAAAATTTTCGATAGATACAATTCTTTTTTAAATTATAACTCCCTTTACTCTCTTTATGTTTTACCTGTGAATTAACTAAAGTATTTGCTGCATTTAGAATGGTTGTTACAAATAATATATAAAGGTAATTTATTTTCACTTGCGGTAGAAGACCTATTGAGAAGAAAATTTTGAATTTGAACTCATAAAAAATATTTAGAATAATTATGTAGAAAGTAAAAAATCATCGAACAAATGCAATCTCTGTCAATTTTACTATTTTTTAGATGAAGCAAAAATTCTTTTAACCTGTGCAATTTTCCTCGATTTAATTTTTTTTTT
>JAMKPZ010002155.1:0-37945 GCA_024699675.1 Amphibolis antarctica
AAGAAACGATCTCTCCAACGCATAAATGGTTGTGAGTTCACGTTCTCATCATCTTTGGTAAAATCAAGTCCACCGCGCAGACATTCATAAACCGCTCTACCGTAGTTTTTCGCAGATAATCCCAATTTTGGTTTAATAGTACATCCCAATAGGGGACGACCATACTTGTTCAATTTATCTCTCTCAACCTGTATTCCGTGGGGTGGACGTTGGAAAGTTTTGGAATAAGCAGGAGGAATTCGCAGATCTTCTAGACGTAGAGCTCGTAGAGCTTTGAACCCAAATACATTACCTACAATGGAAGTAAACATGTTGGTAACGGAACCTTCTTCAAAAAGGTCTAAAGGATAGGCTACATAAGCAATATATTGATCTTCTTCCCCAACAACAGGCTCGATGTGGTAGCATCGTCCTTTGTAACGATCCAAACTAGTAAGTCCATTTTCTAATATAAAATCTTGTAACGATAGTGAATTTTGTTACACCGTTTTATTCTGTGTAAAGTTTTAATAGATGTGGACTTAGAATCTAGGTGAGTATCCTATACCAGTGTCCAAATCTTTGTAAATGAATAATCTTTTCCTTTTGATTTTTCCTTCATTCTTCTTTCTTCGTTCTTCATCCTTGGCTCTTCAATTTTTATGCTTCATGCCTGGTCCTTCATTTGCTTCATCCATGCCTTCTTCTTCATTCCTTCTTGATAAGTCTTCATTCCTTCTAAAGGTTCGTTTGTTTATTCAGCTTCAACTCTAGCTTTAGCTTTAATAATTGTGAAGAGTTGAAGTTAAAGATAATTTCACAAATAATGATAAAGTTGCATAATAAATTATAAGGTAAAAATTTATATATGAGAGTTTGTGCAATAATGATAATACATAGGAATTTATGCAAAGTTAAAGCTAAAGTTGAAGTTAAGAAAACAAACGAGACCTAAGTCTTTCATCTTTAGTTTGACATCATCAAAACCTACAAAAAAGTATGTTCTCACCACCTTTAGGGTATATTACTCAAAGGGAGAACATAATGTGCAAGTTATGAAGGCTATTTATGGTTTTCAACAAAGTCTACATGCATGGTTTAAGAAATTCAACCAAGCCATGCTCGATGGAGGATTCAAGAGATGTGTTATGGATCACTCAATTTTTTTACAGAAGTCGACTATTGGATGTGTCATATTAGCAGTGTATGTTGATGATATTCTTATAACCAATAATGATGTGAATGCAATCGTAAAAACTAAAGAGCATCTTTAAAAGTTCTTTGCCATGACAGATACTGATAGATCAAGATATTTCTTGGGTATTGAATTTGCATATTCAAAAGGGAAAATTATATTATCCCAATGCAAATATGCTATAAATTTGTTTAAAGAAACTAGCTATCTTGGCTATAAACCCAAAAGAACTTCCATTGTTGAACTCAATCCTCCCTTTTAGGATAAATCATTTTAGAGGTTGGATAACAGAGAAGAATACAAGAAATTGATTAGGAAGTTGATATATCTCACTATTACAAAATCAAACATCGCATATATAGTTGGATTGCTGAGTCAATTTATGCATGAGCCTAAAAAAGTACATTGGATGGAGCACAATGAGTGTTAGCCTATGTTAAAGACTCCTTTGAAGAAGGTCTTGTGTGCAGAGCATATAGACACTTGAGAATAGAGGCCTTCTCAAATTCTGGACATAGAGGTGATAAAGGAGACAGGAAATCCACTTTAGGGTATTGTATCTATGTAGAAGGAAATTTGGTTACATGGTGTAGCAAAAAACAAAATATAATTTCACTTTCCAATGTCAAGGTAGAATATAGATCCATAGCATAGACAACTTGTGAGTTAATGTGGCTTAGATCTCTTTTTAGTGATTTTAGAGTGATAGTTCAAGAACCAATGCCTATGCACTATGATAATCAACCTTCCATACATATTGCAATGAAACCTTCCATGAGCAAATCAAGCAAACTGAAATTGACTGTACATTCGAGATCTAGTGATGAAAAAGATAATCTCAACTCCTTATACTTCATCCTTTAATCAACTTACAGACATCCTTACCAAAGGGTTGAGTCATAGGGTATTCAAGTCACTTTGTAATAAGCTGAATATAATAAATATATACTCTCCAACTTGAGAGGGAGTGTGAAGTCCTTTGGTGTGTTATTGTAACAAGTAAATGGATATCCATTTACTGTTGAGTTAGAAATCCGTTTATCCATATGTATTTATTTGTAAACCCATTTCATTAGTATGACAATCAATGATAAGCCTATTACCACAAAACTCAATGGAAAGAACTATCTTTTATGGTCTTAAGCCTTTGAGACCTTCCTTGATGCACACAAGAATATTCATCATCAACTAACCTCCACTGGTGTGTTATTGTAACAAATAAATGGATATCCATTTAGTGTACAGTTAGAAGTTCATCTATCCATATGTATCTATTTGTAAACCCATTTCATTTGTATCACAATCAATCATAAGCCCATTACCACAAAACACAATGGAAAGAACCATCTTTTATAGCCATTGAGACCTTCCTTGATGCACACAAGAATATTCATCATCACCCAACCTCCACTGGATGCCAAAAGATGCTACTCATGCAAATTGGTTAACTAATAATTATACAGTTATTTCATGACTTCTCAATAGCATGAATGGATATATTGCCCAATTTGTGATGATGCTTAAGCCTGCCAAGAATATCTGGGATACCTTGCAACATATAAAGAATGGTGACAATTCTACACACTTGGGGGAGGAGTAGGTAGAATAATCAGAAATGAGAATGGTGATATGATCACAACATTCTCCAACTCTTACAAAGAGCCCTCAACTGAGGAGATTGAACTCAAGGCACCATTCAAGGGATTAACCCTCTATAGCCAACTCCAGCTAAATCTGTCAAGACTAATGGCAAGTATACTTGTTCTGGGATCATCTCATCTACATGATTCAGTAGGTGCATGCCTTCAGATATGCATACAGGGAAGGCAACAAGATAGTTGACCTTCTAGCTAAGGGTCTTGAAAAGGTGAAAAGTTAATGTACTGGGAGACATGGGAGTTTCCTCCTACGGTGAAGGGTACATGGAAATTGGACAAGTGGCAATAGGCTAGTCTGTCAGTGAAGTAACACCCCAGCTGGGGGTGTTTCCAAGGCTGCTGTGGGTAATTGTACTTTCATCTTTCTTTTATTTGTATTGGAAGGGGAGCTTTCACCTAGTCCTCATGTACCTTTTTAGTATTTGGGTTCTTGCTTCATAAATAGAAAAAAAGGTCATCAGCCAATCTAAAACTTTTGTATCATCCAAAGTCCCCCTAACCCTTTAAGATCACGTCCCACCTCACAACACAACCAGATACCGCGGCCTAGATATAATCCTTGTCATGGTATACATCTCAGAGCACCCTATTGTTCCTTTCAAGCCATCTCCACCATCGCACCCATATGTAGAATGGAAAAAAACCACACTTTCCTCCAATTGGACTCCAGCCCTCTATTACCTTCTCATTCATTCCAAAACCATGCCATGTCCCACCATGCAATATCATCATTCATACCCAACCTTAAGCACAAAACCACTTCACTAATTAAATAAATGTAAAGATAAAAAACAAAAAAATACACATCAAAAATCATATGAACATTATTGCATGAGTGTAGACTGGTTGGAGAGCTTCAGATCCAAAAGGCATAAAAATGCCTAGCTTTGTTAAGTCACCTTGGTGCCTAAACAGGCACCTCAATAACAATGAGAAATTACTTAACAAGCTAGATAAGTATCATTAGAATAAAAATAGAGCTCAAAACAAAAGGAAAAAAGTCATCAAAAGAAAGAAATAAAACTTACATTCAAGTAAACAGTAACATCAATGTTGATTATATCACCATCCTGCAAAGAAATTTGTGATTTCAACTCAACTAATGAAGAAAAGTCAAATGAACCAAAAGTAATACTATAGGAAATTACAAAGTACTTCAAGTTCACGAGAGTCAGGTATCCCATGACAAATGCATTCATTGATAGACGTACAAACACTCTTTGGAAAACCACCATAACCAAGAGGTGAAGGATATGCACCATTGTCAATAATCATTTGGTGAACTGCCCGATCAATTTCATCAGTTGTAACACCTGGCTGCTCAAAAAATATAAAATTTAAAAACCAAGGAACTATGAGCCCTTCACAAATAAATATTTAAAAGTCATTGTAAATTCTAGAAACAATTTCGTCAATACAAAGTGTTAGGGAAAAAGACTTAAATTATAATTGACAATGTTTTAATTATGGTTTTGATGATGATAAACTTAATTAGTGAATTGATTGATTTCATTTATCTTGTTGGTTTTGATGATGAAAACATTTTCTATTGATATCTAACAGTTTTACATATATTTACTACTAATGATTAAACCAAGAGATTGACTGGTAAAACTGTTCAAGTATTGGAAAAACTGTTCTCTTTGTGTGCTTTAACGTTCAAATAAACCGTTGATTGTTCGGATAAGCCGATAGCATTATCAGTAAACCTGTGATAGTCTTGTCAAGTTAATATATTATCTTAATATAATATTCTTATGAATATTTTAATATAATATATGTACTTAATGTGTTGATTAAACCGTTGAATCCTATGGTTAACCCGTAAGACCTTTGGTAATACCAATCATATATTTTAAATAGTTTTCTTATCATCAAGTATACCAGATATACTTCGGATAACCTAAAAGTGAATTCGGTTAAACCACTTTATATTGATAATAGTTAATTTGAATTTACTTGCCCAAGTTTTCTAATTGAGCTAACGAATAAACCAAATGTTCCTTCAATAAAATCAAAGACCCCCACCAATATATCCAACCGTATTTTAAGGCAAATCTGTTTAATTTTATTTATATTATCTAAGTTTTATTATGACAATTTTACCATTGTCCCAAATGGTAATCCCATGAGGTCTTCAGGTACGTTTATATTGAACAGGTTTTCGATGACATAGTAGACATCACAAGTGAAGTAAACTTAATGTCATTGAAAAAACTATGAACTCCATCAATTAAACTAATACGTGTCATCGATTAACCTGATCATATTCTTTAGCTGACACTTATGGAAATAATATATTGCTATCTATAGAATTGTTAGCTTGTCTATATATTGCTATCTACAGTTGTTAAACAAAGATTAGTTTGAAAAAGATATAGAAATGAAAAGAATTCAAAAGTTACGAGATAAAAGGAAAAATTGAATATTATCAAGATTCTTGAAGGTTGATTAACTTTCCAAAGAATGAAGAAAATAAGCATTATAAAAAAGAGAAGAAAAAGGGTAACAAAAGATATGCACCAAGAGCTTATTGTGTTATCTTTTTTAGTTGTCTTGTCTCTCTATTTTCGTGAAAGGCTTTGTGTTTTTATTTCTATCTTTCTGTAGTTTTTCACTTGTGTGATATTTGAAATTCTAAGTTTAGAGATGACACCTATCTCAACAAGATGTGGTGAGACTTGCAAGGTCAGTACTTTGCAAGGAGATAAGGTTGTTGTTTTATCAATAGGTTATTACTGAGCCTATAAATGCATAAGGTTATTACTAAGCCTGTAAAAGTATAAAGGATTGGTGTCCTTGTAAAAGTTGAAGCGTGAACCTATAAAACACCGAGTAATAGTGAAAATCTCAAGGTTAGTGCCTTAGGAAGTAGATTAGCCCAACTTAGATGAACCACTATAAATCATTTGTGTTCTCTTTGTGGTTATGAATTGTTTGATTGTTTTTTCATTTCCTTTGCTTTTATTTTTGAACATTTCACTATTTACCCTCTTTCTAGTGAAGTCCTAATCTAACACAAAGTCTTAAGCTATTGTAAAAAAATATATTACAAAATAGTGCAAATTCAGAAATTACAATCCTTGGAATAACTACACCTGTAAAGGGTTTTGCTACACATTAGATCTCAAGTCCAAGAAAAGGAAAAAGGTTAATGTTAGACAATTAGTAGTAAAAACTCATCAATCCATTATGAACATAAATCTTAAAGGAAAAACAGAGTTCTTTTAACGACCTATTAAGCTAAACTTTAGGTGCAATGACAAGAAAATTAGAAGTAAGCATTGCACAACTTAGATGTAACATTCTTAAACTAGGAGCTTTGTATTGATGTCAAGATGGAATAAAAATATACAAGGGTTTCCACACTTGAGTTAATGGGTGTAAGGAAATTAGTCAAAGACACTAAAATCTCATCCATTATGAGCACGAATCCTAAAGCTAAATCATTGGAGTGCAACCCATGTAGCAGCCCACTGTACCAAATGTTAGGTGCAATGAGAAGAAAAGAAGAAGTAAACATTTTACACTTCGAGTGTAATGTTCTTAAGGTAAAAGATTTGCATTGACACCCAGATGTAGTAGAAAATAAGGATTTCCATACTTGAGTAGATGGATGTGGGTAAAGCATTTAGTCTAAGACAATAAAGTTAGGTTTAGGTTAGCAACTTGGAATATAGAAACCTTAAATTGTAAGAGTATGGAAATAGTTGATACAATGATAAAAAGAAAATTAACTTAATGATTGCAAGAAACTAAATGATTAGAAATGATGTAAAAAAATTTAAAATTATATAATTTAATGGAAGTTTTAGATACAAATCAAAATAAATGGAAGAAAAGCACTTGTGTGCTCTAGAGTACCATGTGAAGAGGAAAAATGAGAGATTGATTATTACTAAGATAGAATAAAAGAATATATATAGGGTTTGGATGTGTAAGATATATCCAATTACCTTATTACAATAATAGCCTCATTAAGATAGCTAATAATAAATCCTAACAATAATAATAATCTGTGTTAGAGTTAGTGGCATGTTAAAATAGTTGAGGGTATTTAGTGAAAAATACGAAAATTGGTGTGTTATTAATACAACGATGATCTCATGGCTAACAAACAATATGGAATCTTCAATTACTCAAAGTGTGGTAATGTTATAACTAGCCAAGAAGATTTAAGAGACCTTAGTTAACCTATGATTACAAAAAGAATATCAATCATGTCTTTAAGATATATGAGCAATTTTTTACCATTCATCAAAGAGAACATGCCATCCAAGAGCACTTTATTGATTTTCGAGCCCTTATTGATGAGCTTGAAGTTCATCAATTGTAGACTATTGATCTCAATACTTTAAGACAATACCATAATGAACTTCTTGTGGCAGCATTCCTTCACAACCTAAATCTTGAAGTATCCAACCAGATTCATGCCCAAGTACTAGGTGAGGATCGAGTTCCAAATTTATAGTCCACATTCTCTAAGGTACTAAAGATCTCTCCTTAGGCTCGAACACCCACTAGTGATCAATCAACTATGGCAACTCAAGGAAGTGGCTGAAATCAAAATAAAGGTAGTGGTAGAAAGGGGCATAGTCGACTTCCACCATGCAAGCACTGTAAATGCACAAACCACTATTCAAAGAAGTGCTAGAAGAAGTTTAGCAAGTCTAAGTCTGTACAATTGTCACTCACTACGCCAGATCCTACTTTGATTAGTCAAGTTGCAACCTCCATGCTGACAGATACTTCTATTGTGACAATGCTAATTTCTTATAGTTCCAACAGTGTCATGCCTTGACTATTGCCTCCCATGGCACCACCACCTCCTCAAGTACTATAGCCTTCTTAACCTCCAATAGTGACTCTTAGATTATAGACTTAAAGGCATTGTCCCATATATCAGGTACTAGCAAATTATTCAGTTGTCTTTCTACCTTAACTAATATAACTTCAATTTATATTACCAATGGGAAAACAGGACAAGTCTATCCAATCTCTGAACATGGTGTTGTCCAAGCCAACTCTAACCTTACACTTAATAAAGTTTTATTTGTCCCTAATTTTTCTATCAACCTTCTTTCTATAAGTGTTATTACTAAACATTTATCTTGTTCAGTCACCTTTTTCCCTTTCCATTGTATTTTTCAAAACCTACATATGGGAAGGAGACTTACTTTGTGCCATGAGACAAAGGTGGGAGTATACATGCTAGCTTAAGATGAAATACCACGTGGTTTTGATTACTTGGTCTTTATTTCTAAGTCATCTACACTTTGAGACTACCATCTGAGGTATCCCTCTTATCAAAAGCTTCAACAAGCCCTACCTTAGTGTATTGCCCTAGGTTTAGTAGTAAACTTGTCAAATAGGTAAGCATCATCGTACTACCTATCCTTAGTCATGTTTCTCATCTAGTTAAACTTCTTTCTACTTGATTCATTGTGATATTTGAGATCCAACAAGGGTTTCATCTATTTTTGGTCACAAATATTATATCGTGTTCATTGATAATTATTCTTGTGTGTTTTAGGTGTACTTGTTGAAAGATAAGTTCTATGTTCTAAATGTTATCAAAGTTTTCTTTAATGAAATTAAAAATCACTTCTTTATTATGCCAAAAAATTTTCGTATAGATAAAACTTTAGAATTTCAACAACATGCTTTTTATACTTTTTGTAGGTCTTTAGGTACAATACATCAAACTACTTGTGTATATACTTCACAGCAAAATGAAGTAGAAAAACACAAACATCGACACATTTTCGATGTTACACACTTATAATGCTCTATGTACTTGTGATTTAATGTTATCTTTACTGCTATTTATCTTATTAAAATGATGTCATCGGACTGGTTGGGGGGCAAGACCTTACATTGTTTGCATCATGGCAATGAGTTGTTCTTGCTTACTCCAAGAATTTTTGAATGTGTTCACTTTGTCCAAAATCTCACTCCTACTTGAAACAAGTTTGTTCCTTGCTCCCCTAAGTCTGCCTTTATGGGATACATACTTCAAAGGAATATCAATATTATCATCCCCTTATCAAGTGCTATTTTACCTCAATTGATATTACCTTTTTTGAATATCAATCCATTTTTGAACCTACTAGTAATCATGGCAAAAGGGTTTGCTTACCTATTCCAATTGAACCATCAAATGCCAACTTAAGGACAACTTTACTGACAATAAAGCAAGCACCACAACAACCTCTTCAAGCATATCATCAGCAACAATGGACACAATAGCACCCACCTTCAACCTTAATGGGTCCCTTCATGGATGTTGGTTTGTCAATACCATAAGAATCCACTAAACTTCTCATAGCCTTGTGGAAATGTACAAGATTCTTCACCATTCATCCTATTTCTAACTTGATGTCATTTGATCATTTACATCCCAACATTTAGGATTTTGCACTTAATGTCACTTCAGAGTATATCCCCAAACATCACTTAGAGGTACTCCAACCACCTCATTTGAAGGCTACTATGGATAAGGAGGTATCCACCCTTGTATACCAGCAAACATGGGTATTGGTTCCTCATCCTGTAGATGCTAGTGTGGTTATCTATAGTTCAATATACACTATCAAGCACAAACTTCACAAGGGCAAGTAGGTCAAAGAGGTTGGGGATCTTTAGTCGAAAGGGGGTGGGGATCAAGTGGGGCTCATCGACGATAAAGGAGCAAGCAAAAGGAGATCAGGGTTCATCAATGAGGGAGGCTCGACTACAAGTGAGGGAGATTTGGCAAGGTGAGTTGCAATGTCATTGAAGGAAATTCAACTACTAGTGAGCGAGGCTCAACTACAAGCAGAAGGAATCTCAACTATCAACAAGAGGAAGGCTACAGGCGAGTGAGGGTTATGTTGGGGAAGAGAGATGTGGGCAAGGGAGGGTTGTGGCATTCTTTTATAATAGAACAGTCAAAAAGAAATTGGGAAAGTTAAATTTCAGAATTTTGTTTGTCAGAATCATTTTCTGTTTCCGAATAGTCATTAGGTACAAAACCCCCTTAATGTAAAGGGGAGAAAGATGTAGTGTTCCCTAATTTTTGTTTGATTAAAAAACGCATGTGAATATGAGAGAGAAAATAAAAATTCTACTTGAAAAAAGAAAAAAAGGAAATGAGATGACAAAAACAAAGAGGTTTAAACATTAAGCATCGATTTATGTTTGTGTTTGCATACACTTATGTGGTTATGTTTAAACTTGTCAAATATTCATCTTACAATGTGAGCATTATCGACTGAACCAAAGCCAAATATAACCAATTTTCTGCTTTTACTTAGTAAACTAGGTTAAACTGGCTAGCTGAACCACTTTGTTTGACTAACATTTCAATCCCTTATATATATCAAAAAATTAGAAAACAATAGCATACAATCCTTGTGACCATTTATGAAAATACGAAATAATATATAGATATATATATATCATACTTTATTTCTCATAAGAAATTATGCTAATTATTACTTGTTATAATACACTAATATAAATATATCTTAAAATTTCATCAAGAAAATTGATTGAAACCATTTATGAATTTTCAAAAAATGTCCAAAACAATTTATTGACAGTTTCACTAAATGATGATCTCATGATGACATAATCACTGATTTTATTATTTAAATGAAAACCAGTGGGCTTTCAATTTAACTTTCAATTTGATTTCAAAAACATTAGTATAATTGCAACATATATATATAACTTGTCTGGGATAAATGGATTTGACTAAATTCATGGACTAAGCTAATAGAAAAGAATCAAAGATGCAAGAAAACCAAAATTGCCACACAAATGTAAATGTTTTATTGCTTATTTATTGGCACTTATTATACATAAATTGTCATATGTAGATTAAAGTAGTTTTCTTGTTTAGTTATGACTACTAATTGAAGAGATTATTGCTAATAGTACAAGATAATGTCACATATGCTTTTTAAATAAATTTTGTTATAGAAAAACTATTTACAGCTATTTATCAAAGAGAATATTGCTATTAGTACAAGATAATAACAAAAAGAAAATTGAATATCTTGCAGAAAAAACTAATGCCTTTATCAAGCAAACAATTGTCTGATTTTGCACTGTTCATGCCAATGTTGCCTGTAATCATACTCATCTCGGCACAATATATTACACTGAATGGGAACCCATAAAAACTTTTCTCATTTTCATGTAACCAATGAAAGTAAAATATGACAGATTCACTAACTTACCTTGATGAGAGTTCCAGCATGCTGCAAAACCTGTGCTGCAAGCTTTCCAGATGCCCTCATACATTCTATGCCTTTTGCATCATGAACTTCGGAACCACTGCCAAATCCAGAGACTTCTCTAGAGCCAGCATAAGATGGTTTTGATATATTATTAGGGACGGACAAGCAAGGAGATACTTTTCCAGGTTGCAAGCATTTGCGCTTACTATTTTGCAAGATACCATCTTTACTGCATAATCAAAAGTAAAACCAGTGAATTCAAGGAGCTTTTAGAACTCAAAATGTGTCAGAAACTGCAGTGGTTGCCTGACGGGCCAGTCTCAAAGGCAAAGAATCAATCGCTCACAATCTTCTATGTTTTCTACAACCATGATCCTTAATGGAATTGCATGATTATGTGATAAATCAGCTTCTCCATGTTATGCTAAACAAGCTCTCTTAATTAAAATGACTAATTGAACAGGGAACAAATAGGTCAACCAGTCCAACAACATGCCAATAGAACATTTTACTGGTTTAACCAGTTGAACTGGGAATCACCAATCAAACTGGTTTATTTTAATGACCACACTTACATGTTGATTTTCCACCCTTTATTTCATTATGATAATGTTGAATATAGCTAGCAAATAACTCTTCTGATTTTCTATATTTCAGATTTTTGTATTTTCTTTTTTTTCCCAATTTTCAATTAATTATCAATTACAAAATTGTGATGTCATCTGGTTGACTAATTAGAGCAGTTGGACCATGTAGACAACTTGCCTCAAACACTTGCAGGCTGATCCCTGCTAAGCATTGAGTGTTGCCTAAGGTCCTTGAAACCCATCCCAAATCCTCTGAGTCCTTTTCGAAAACCCTTCTTGCCAAACCCATCCATCCAAATCAGCATGCCAAATTTACAATTCAGCATACAGATTTTTCTGTGGAGTGCAAGGGGTTGTGTGACAGGAATACCATTTGTATCAATGGTATATCAATTACTAGACTAGAAGTTTAACTAGACTCTAGACCCAAAACAAATATACCAAAGGTACAAATCGGCATACCAATTCCATCAAGGTACTAGGGCTCAAGTGACCAACATACTGATTTGAGTAACAGTAAACTATTCCACCCAAATGTTAGTCAAAATTGACATACGGTTGAGATCAATGGCACACTAATTTGCAACAATCTACATGGAAGCAGAAGCTTCTAGGTGAAGATGGGTGGGATCCCACATGTTCTTGCCACCTCACCATCCCTCAGTTGAAGCATTGTGTCACCACAACCATCAAGTTGCACTTCTGCTGATCAAACACACCCATTTCCCCTCCACGTCAAGGCATTTAATGCCACCACTGACTACCCATTAATGGCAGAGATGTATGACTTGGACCTTCACCCTTTCGAGCTGTGAATCACTACTAAACCTCTGTGAAGACAGGAGGATGTGGACCATCAACCCTTCCCGTTCTTAAAAGGGAGGAATAAGCAATGGTTTGAGGAACCTAATTGCACCTAATCTCAACCTGACTATCCTATTCCCTCAAACCTTCAACACCCATTTTCCAACCATGACCATTCCCAGAAAGGACTGAATTAGCATTTAAGCAATGTGGGGAGCAACCAATAAAGCTTGCCATTGACCGTCAGAACAGGTTGGTACCACTTCCTCTCTCTGTACCGCCAATCGGCTGCCAAGAAGCCACCTTTGGGTTTTAGTTCCCATTGACTAAATTACAAAATGCCAATTATGACATCGATATGTTGAGCCTGTCTTTTGAACAAGTAGCTAGAACAACATATCAATATACCAATAATGTCAACAATATACCAAACTTCCTTTCCATTCTGTCTTAGCATTGCACTCTATAAGCCACTAGCACACAATTTTCTTTTTCATTCTTATTTTCTGCTTGGATGCACAACCTTCCCCTTTATAAAAGGGAGGAATGAGCAATGGTTTAGGGAACCTAGCTACACCTGATCTCAACCCATCCCACTCCCTTCCACCTTCAACACCCATTTTCCATCTGTGTGACCATTCCCAACAAGGACTGAATTAGCATCCAAGCAAAGTGGGGAGCAGCCAATAAAGCTTGCCATTGACCACTAAAACAGGTTGGTACCACTTCCTCTCTTTATAGAATAACTCTCTATACTACTAGTTAGCTGACAAGAAGTTGCCTTCGGCTTTATGTTCCCATTGACTGAATAACGACATGTTGATGATGACATCGGTATGTCAAGCATATCTTTTGAACATGTGGTTGGAACAACAAAATGTCAATATACCAATCATTTCATCAATATATCAAACTTCCTTTCTATTTTGTCTTAGCACTACACTCTATCGACAACTAGTGCATAATTTTCTTTTTCATTCTTATTTTCAATCCAACTATTAAATTTTCTTGACTTCTATATTGATTGAAATACTAAATTAAACTTTTCAGAAGGTTCAAGATCATGGAAATCTAATCTTTTGATGTTGATTTCCAGACCCTTAAACATCTTGAGGTTGGGCTACCCTATGCAATCACAGACCCTCAACTTTCTCATGTAAATAGTTCCAAATCCGATTGTCTGATCTTGCCAATTTTTCTTTCATGTGTTAGTTTGCCATGTTAACTTACAAATGTGATAAATTTTGCTTAAATCAAGCCTTTAGTTTAAGAAAATTCAGGTTTTGACTCTGTGGGTAGAGGAAAAAGAGGAGAAATCATTATTTGAGGGATCAACCTTTTGACTAGGAGTGTTGATTATTCTTGCTAACTCAACTATAATGGCAATCCACCTCAATATACTTGATACGCTTATGAAAGGTTGGATTGTTGATAATAAAGATGACAATTTGATTATCACAATACATATTCATGGCCATTCAACCTTCACTCCTAATTCAATTAAGAGTAACTTAAGCCACATCATCTCCCCAGCTATATGTGCTACTGATCAATATTCCACTTTAACACTAAATCTTGGCACAATGTTCTACTTCTTATTTTGTCATTTTACAATGTTGCTCCTTACATAAGTATAATAACCAGACATGAATTTTCCATCACCTTTGTTATCAATATAGCCTAAATCTGAATAGGTTAAATATGCAAGTGTCCATGTCTAAAGTCAATCAATCCTTTGACTAGGTTACTTTTAACAAAGCCAAAAGCTCTTATAGCACCATGTCAACGAACTATTTTAGGCTCGTACATAAATTGACTTAAGAGACAAACTACATAAAACATATTTGGATGATTTGCAGTAAGGTAAATCAATTTCCTAATCAATCTGCAATATCTTCCAACATCTTGAAAGAGATTGGAGGATGTATCCCAAAATGGAGTATTCTATTCAATAGGAGTGGGTTCAAGTTTACACCTTAGTAACCTAGTTTCCTCTACTAAATTTAAGACATACTTTCTCTACGAAAAAACCATTTGATATCCTTTATATGCAAATTCAATACCCACATTGACTTTCCCACATCTTTGATGATAAACTACTATTGTAAGTACTCATTTATGTCTTGGATGTCATCCAGATCATAACCTATCAATATAATATCTACATCTACCACTAATATAATATATTCTATAGAGGGGTTTGTGCATCTCTGGATTTTCTAAGTGTTTGTGCATAAGGAAATTTAAAAAAAATTTCTCCATTTACTACCATATAAAACATAACATTGAAAAAAATTTCCTGACTCCAAAGACATGAAAAATTTTCTTTGTTTGTTTATCCCTCTCCACCAACATTTTAGGCTCTAGAGAACATTGTCAAACTAGTCCGTGTCCTTGATGGGTTTCAACTCCACCATCACAGGCTTCAACAACAAATTCTGCAAGAAGGCAACAACTCCTATGTTGGTCCCTATCCTCCACCTGCAGCACTAACCCTTCTAGAATCCAAAGGAGAAATGGGCAAGGGAGTGGTGAGCAGTGCCGAAGGAGTGGTATCAGGATATCCTATGGTTGAGCTCCCTTAGGAGAACGTAAGGAGAGTACCATTGCAATAGAATCACCACTATTTGCCTAAAAGTCCTCATTACCTCCACTGTCACCACCTGGACCTGCTGTGTTGGTGTTTTCGGGCCTTCATCGGTGGGAGGAGGAGAGGAAGATTGCATCCAAAAATTTTCCCCTAAGATGGATTTCTGTGGTCAATGATGCTTTCACCATTGTGTGATATCTACATTGAAAATTTTCCTTTTGTGTGGGAACGAAGACGATGAACAGAAGGAGAGAAGCTTATCTAAAGGATGAGAGGAGAAATTGGTCCAAGACCACAGCTAGGGTAAGTAAAATATCTTGGAGATGGTTCACTTTGATTGAGGATTTTTAAAAGTGGGCTATTGCTTTTGGAAAGATCGCTTGCAGGAAACATTTTACAATGGTTCTCTATTTTTAATATATGATTATTTTAAATTAGAAAGAATGGAAAAAGAAAAGGAGTAAGAGTGAAATTAGTGATAACCTTGAATTTTATGATATTAGATCATTTAATTAATTGTTGTGGACTATTAATATACAAGTTATTTTAAATGTGCAAATTAGCAAAAATACCAGCATTTAAATGTTATAATTTGCAATTATAAATTTTCAGAATTTTCTATTACATGCATAAATATCTAAATCATGGAAATTTTTCTTATTTTCTATCAACTATACAAACACTCAAATTTCTTTTTTTGTCATGTACACAAGAAGCATTTTCCAAGAAATTATCTTTTGAATTTTCTTTGAAAAACATTTTCCAGATTTATCTCATTTGCCTAAAAGACATTTTCTAAATGCATAGACAGACCTTATAAAACTCTTTTTAATAAAAACTAAGTGATCCACCGTACACCACTGAAGACCTATTACACCATAATTGAGTTGAACTTGTCAAAGCATGCTTGCAAACTTTGTTTAAGTTTATAAATAGCCTTTTTAAATAAGCAATAGTATTCTTCCTCTAAGCAACATATCTTAGAAATTGCTCTATAAAAACTTGCTCTTTAACATTACCATAACGAAAAGAATAACATGAAAAAATTGAGACAAGCAATAAAGGAAAAGGTTTTGGCATATTTCACAACATAAGCTTGTGTAAAACCCATAAGCTACCAGATCAATTTATACCACTCCTTAGATCCATAAACTTTATACTTGATAGTAAATACTCATTTACAATAGTAGTAAATACACATTTAAATTGACAATTGAAACAACTTCAAGACAGGTCACTAGTTGCCACTACCCTTATTTTTCAATACCTACATTTCATTATCCATAGCAATCTTCCACTATAAAAGGATTCATGCCACTTCATAATTTCTAGAAATAGATTTTGATGATCATGAAAGAGTAAACAATGAAAAGTAGGGTTAAGGGAATCAATAGAAACATAGTGAGAAATAGGATGGATCATGGTATTTCTTTTATCTTTACTGAGAGCAATGGGTATATCAAAGTCAAAGGTAGCCAAATTTGCATTTGGTGTGGAAATTGGCATGGCTGTTATGACGATGTGATAGTATCCTAATGTCACTAATAAACTTACAAAGGATGTGACTGTTCTAGTAACACAACTAGTGATTGTTCTTCTCTTGCAGATAAAGGTCGGTCAATATGTAGAGGTTGTAGAACAAAATCAGTGCTGGAGATAGTTTTAGACCTACAAAAATAAGGTGCATCCTCCAGAAAATTTACATCACCCAAAACACATTTATAGGATGATAGTTTGAATTCTCTCCAAAATCTTGTTGAAGATGATGAATCGATACTAGAGAAGACTTTTGAGTACTTAGAGAGCAAGGGTGTCCAAGGTATCTATGTTTGGAATCTTAAAAGTTATTGAAAGATGAAATTCAAATCATACTTCAAATGGTTTAATGGTTAGATTCACTTTCTATTTGTACATAAAATAGTATGTCATTTTCTCAATCGGTATATCATTTTTTGAATTTCTTACAATGGTCCACTAAACAGTATGTTGTTAGGTTACATCGATGCCAAATTCAAAAACTTTCCATAGAAAGATCAGTATGTTGATACCTCTATTGGTATGTCAATGCATTTAACACTTACTGTTTAAGGATCAATCAGTATGCCAGTTTGCAAGACTAGTATTTTGTCCCTTAGATCCAAACATCTCTCCAAGATACGTCAGTGTACCATTCTTCCTAACATATGAAACAAATGGTATTTTGTTTTTCAAGAGTGGTATGTTGTTTGCTCATGTAAACACTAGAAACACAAAATAGTATTTTGAATCTGGTTAACAGTGTACCACCAAATAGTTTTAGTAACTTTTGAAATTATTGTTCATCCCATTTCAGTATATCATTGGGCTAACCAGTATGTAGATTTTGAGTCTAGTAACTTTTGAGGTTACTGTTCATCCAAAATTGGTATGCTAGTCCTTGTGGAAGTATGCTGATTTTTGAGTACTTGAAACTTTATAAGTAATGGTTCTCAAAGTTATTCTAATTGTTCCTAAATGTCTATAGCTAAAAGAAAAAAGAAAAAAAAATGTCTATAGCTTATTCCTAAGTATTCTATATGACCTATCTCTTTTCTGAGAGCAATCAGAGAGCACATAAAATCTCTTTTCCTTTCTTCATCCTGTCTTCAAGTCATATCCTTGCTTCGATTTTTATCTCCTCCATGATCTTTTCCATCTTTTCCATGCATGTTTGCAATTTCTATGTAATCATTGATGTTTATATAGTGTATGGTTATCTTTTGCTAATGATACATATCCATGCTTATTATTAGTTTTATTTTCTTTTAGTCTCATCTAGATCAGTTTCATCTAGACTAACCTTAAGCCACACATGTGTCATGTTTTAAATCCACTTAGAGCATCCTTTCCATCATAATCGGTCCACATAGACGTCATTTTCCTCCTTAGTCACTTGGGGGAGAATCTTAGCATTTAGCCATAAGTTACTTAGACTCTTTCCTCTCTTATCCTCTCTTAATCACATGGGAGCAATATAAGGCACTCATCACTTTCATTAACCCTTAACCGTTAGGGAGGAAATAATCCTCCTCCACCCTTGCTTCTTCCTTATGGTAAATAAGAAAGATGATTTCCTCACTTAGCCTTTTCCCTCCTCTTTTGACCCTTTGGAAGGAATAATCTTAAGTAACTTAGCTTAAGTCACTTAGCCCTTGGAACATATTAAAAACTAGTTTAGCCACTTAAGCATTATTTGGACCCTTATAAACATTACATCCTCTTAGGGATAGTCGAGAGATCAAGTAATTAAGCGTTTAAGGGTGTTGATCCCTTCCTTAAGCATACTCAAAGTGTTTACCCAAATCTTAAGCTCATAGGTTAGTTAACCACATGGCATATAGGTTTTCCTAATTTAAGCTTAAATAAACTAGGTTGTAACTCCATGCCTTTCCCTTTTCCTCTTTTTGATCACAAAGAGGATTAAGAATTTAGTGTGGTGGATTCCATCTAGATTTATAATTTTAACATTACAATGACATCATAGATACTAGCACCTAAAGTGGAAGCCTAGGCACTCATGCTATAGAATTTATGGCCTATAATTGAAGGAGATAATTAAGCCCACAACACATAGTTTTTTCCATTCAATTGTTCTGGAAATGGGTGTGTGCTCGATTAGGTCTTCGAATCCGTAACAATGAACAATGGTGACGACGAATTTTGGGAACATCGAGATTTACACCGACAAGCAAAACGAACGAAAATTCTACAAATTCTTGGTAATCAATATTCTCTAAGAATGTTGGAAGGCAAGATGTAAGATCATCATGGCAAGAGAAGCTAGAGCTTTTGGAATGATCCGCAAAAAGGTACTCTCCTTCATGGCTCTTGCCTACAAAAGTGGCATGCTCAATATTGATGGCACGTTCATGGATTGTGTAGAAAAGGTTGGACCAAGGACACTGGAAGCTCAATATTGATAGCACGTTCACCAATCAGCTGGAGGTTGGGTCCTTCGTAATGACAAAGATGAGCTAGCATGGGCAGCAACAGGATCGTTAGCAACTGAGGACCCAAAACATGTAGAATTTTTGGCCTTACTAGCAGATATGGAATTCTGTCTTTCTAAGGGTAGAAATTGTAAGGATGTTCAGTTAGAGCTAAATGCTAGAGAATTGGTAGATGCAGTCCTTCGTGGGACATGCCCACATGTGCATGGGATTGCACGTTGACAAGAGATGCTTGAATTGGTCCAGCAATTTCAATCAATTGTGTCGCAAACTAGGTGGTGTGTCGAGGTGTTGGTATCAATTTACAGGTCTGAACTAAAGGCACTTGCCTTGGGGAGCTCTAGAGCGTGATCCTGCTTGATGCAAGGGGCATTCCTAACTTTCGTAGTTGAGCTACTGGTGGCATCTACTTGTTTTAGGGACGGAACTTCCGAGGTTGTCATACGAAACTTTCTGTTGGGTGGCGTGACACACGTTCGAGATTCCCATCCGATGGTAGGCTCTTGGTTTTTTTGCTCTTTCGTTTGGCCTTTGGTGTTTTTGCTCTTTCGTTTGGCCTTTGGTGTTGTATTTTTCTTTGGTGGGATTTTGATCTAGCCCCCTTCATCTTTTGTACCTTTGATTTTTGGTTTGCAAGCACCTACTCACCCGATGAATAAAATTAGGGTAGGGATTTCTTAAAAAAAAAAGGTTACTACAAAACTCTTGATGGGGAGATCACAAATGGCCATTTTTACCACAGAAAGGTACAAAAACAACTATTGTCTCCTAATTGGAAATAGGAGGAATGATAACACAACCATCCAAGTGGCAAGCAACATGCACGAGGTAAAGGTAAATGTGTGGAATGATGATCCACATGCATGAAGGTACTGTTGATCACTATTAGGCAGTCTATAACTTGCTATGGTCAGACAAGGCAACTACCGATTTCATTAGCTACACAAGAAAGGAAGGAAAATGTGCTTGAATGGTAAACACAACTTCAATAAGACCAATCACCTAGGGAGGAGGGGGTGACACCTAAGGTTAATGGTGAACCTTAGAGGGAATTCAAAAATAAAGAATGGGGAGGGAAGGTGCTAGTGAATTGTGTAGAGGGGGCAAACAGGGAGTAGAAAGTCATCAATGATGACAAACAGCAACAACACCATTGTCAAAGTTGGAGATGGCAACAAGCAGGTGACTAGGGGGGTGGGTGGCAATTAGGAATAGGAGGCTTGGTGCATTAGTATCATGTTATGGGAGAAAAATGACATTCAACTCAAAAATAGGGTTACAAGCATATATATACATATAATGGGTGGAATACTCAATGATAAATAGATATCCAGTTACCCATTACATGAACAATACATAATCCAATATCTAACAATAGTGACTTTCAATGATGTGTTGTGGATCATTCAACATTTTACAAAAGAGAAACTAGTAGTTGTGTTATTTTGACTAAGAGGTAGTGATCCTATAATGATTAGTAAAAGCAAAGAGTACCTTAAGACACATTTTATTGCTAATGATATGAGAAAGCTCAAATATTTTCTATTCATTAAGTTGCATATGCCATTGCAATGTCATTCTTTAGCATAATGAGTGCATAATGTCTTGGTATAAAAATCATTTTCAAATTGTCTTGGTATTTCTATAAAAATGATGAGGGCATATGGCTATAAATTATCATTTCCTAACTATAAGTTTATATAACTAATAAAGAAAAAGATGTTGGATAAATATAACTTATAAGAAGGATTCATGCTTTCAACCTAAAATAGTGGTGTAGATTTTACCTCATTAAAACCAATTGACTAATAGAAAAAGGCACACAAGTGATATAAAAGTCTTAATTCTACTCATCATTTTCGATATAAAACTATTTTTCCCAACATGCCCTAATGCTTGTAAGTTTCTCATTAAAGTACTCTACATAACATATTACATATAACATGAGTAGACTAACTCTATATTATATAGATTTTACCTCACTAAAACTAATTAATTAGTAAAAAATAACTTACAAGTGATATAAAAGTCTTAATCCTACTCATCATTTTCGATGTGAGACTATTTTTTCCAACAAATGGAAATGAGGCATTAATTGTCGTTATACTCAGTTTCGTAAATGCTCAAATTAAATATATTTATTCTTGTCTAGACGAAAAAATGAATTGACATATGAATGCTTTCAGTTTAGCTTTGTCCCCTTTGTTAATAAAAACATTCATTTTTCTGTGTTGTGCATCACATCATGAAAAAAGTGAATCACATTGATCAAGATAGTTACTTTGAATACATCTCTTGTTTTTGAGCATCCTCTATATGTCATTTAATACAACCAGCATGGTGTTTTTTTCAAGGATCAATTGTAGCTAGAGATTTGAACAAATAGACAGTGCACAAATGAATTCTCTAAAATTCAAAATATTATAGATCAGTTCTACAAATCCAGGAGTATCACATACCTTTTTTTAAATAAGAGATCGGTTAATGTCCTTGATAATTTCATTCTGAACTGCATTGTTCCTGCAATTAAGATATAAATGTCATTTTATGTCCATAACATGAGTATTTATTGTTATAACTTATAATATGAAAACTGTTCATGCTAAGTAACATGTAATTAATGAATTAGCTCATGAAATTCCAAAAGATTTACATGATGGCTAAATATTGCAGAAAATATTTAACATTTAGTTTCTGCCCATCTGCTGTAGTAGTACCTCTTATCGATAACAACCTTAGTTTTATTCTTTGTAAGAATGCTTTAAGATGCAAAGTTGCAATTACATTGATTTGCATGAAGAATAATTAGATTTAAAGCCAGCTGTTTACAACTATATTATTAGCTTATTTCAAGGTTATTGAGACGCTTGTGTAGGTGACATATAGCAAATCTGAGCATCACATTTTACTTATTTTAAAGAATGCTGCAAAAAAGAAAAAACTGACATTTATATGCCATTTAAATATTCTTAAACTTTAAAAACCTAGGAAACTGTTTTCTCACCCCATCACTCCTGTCTGACAGCCTTCAACTCCATTTCCAACATTTCAATGACCTCTCTGGTCAGAAAACATTGCTAACAATGTTGTTGTGCTTGTCCAATTAAATGTGTAATTTCTGAAAATATAATTGAATGTATTCTTTTTAGGGAAATGACACTTTAGTGGTGCCACTAAAGTGTCATCTCTAGTGATACCACTTTTGATGGTCCAAATTAAATTTGACTAACTATATGGAATAAGTCCATATAGTTACAAAGTAAGTCCATATAATTACGAAATAATTATACGGACCATTTATTTATAACATTTCCCCTTATGTACAATGCTCCAATGAATAATACTATGTATAGTTACTTCATAACTATACGGACTTACAAAAGTTCGTATAGTTAGCCAGATTTAATCTGAACCGTCCAAAAATGACACTACTAAAGATGACACTCTAGTGGTACCACTAGAGAATCTATTCCCTTATTTTTAAATGTCTATATGTTTTCTTTTTGGATGTGTCATAAAATGGGTCACCTAAGCACAACAACATTGTCACCTTCAGAAAATTACAACATTGTCACCTTCAGAAAATTACAACATTGTCAACATCTACACATAAAATTACAGAAATATAATATGTATAGAATAATAATGTAATTATATAGATAATCCAGAAAGAAATAAAATTAAAATGGGTCACCTAAGCACCACCTGGGTGGGTGCCTAGGCACCTGAGCATGCTAGACAACCTTGGTTGTTGCCTAGTCACGTTACTGCCTTAACAACCTTGGTATACAAAACACCTCCTACACAAAATCAGCTATACATGAAAGTCTATAAACAATTGGAATCATCTGGAATGTATAGTTATCTCCACAAAAATGGTAAGAAAATCAAAACATCTAGTCCTTTGCTAAAGATATCTAGAAGCTCTTTAGAGAAAGGAGTATAATGAGTACTCATCACTTGTCCCTTTGTGAACAACTCACTCACATAATGACAACTGACTACAATATATTTGGTAAACTTGTAGAATGCAAAGTTCTTGACAATAAAGATAGCAACTTAACGATCAAAATGCCTTAGCATCAGGATTTGAATAGAAAAATTGAGTTCAACTAATAAGTATTTCAACGATATCATTTCACATATGATCAACAGCCACATGAATATTTTGACCTTCAGATGAGACTTGGCATGCCATATCAACTTGTAAGGTCTCCAGGAGTTACCCAATTGCCACATCAACAGCAATTGGAAGGGTACAGTGACAAGTATGACTCCCCCAAGAACACTAGATGATATTGAATGATATTTTTCTAATATAATAGTCTAAAAATTAAATTTGATCGATTTTAAATGTCTATTATAAGTTTTTTATTTTATCTTGGAGTTTCAAGTCAAAATTTGAAATTTTTCCTATGAAATTTGATGTTTTTATGATTTTATATCTTCTCCACTGAAATTTTCACCAAAACTTGATACGTCTCCTTTTTTGTAAAACCAATACTCGATATAATAACAATATCGAATACCTTGTATCTAAAAATGATCTTGTTCAAAAGGAGACCCTACTTAAGATGGGGTAGATAAAAGGTTGGCCAAGTTTGACATCTTAACTATCCTTGATTAAATATTGGAGGTTTAATTCCACAATCAAGAGGTAGGAGGCATCAATAAAGAGCCATTAATCCACAACAAAATTGAGTATAAGCTAATTAAAAGTGGGAGGAAAATAAATAGAGTGCGTAAAATCCAAACACCATTTATCCTTACTAGTAATCAATGGGAGAACCATCTCTTGGCATAGTTTGGTTGGGAATTTTTGATATACTTGCATATTCCAATTTGATTTTTCTCATTATCTAAACCAAGGAAAAATTTTATTATCTAATAATAGCATTAGTACTTAACACAAACTTTCTCCAAATATGCACACTTGTATCTCTTTACACTAAAAAATGCTTGAATAAGATTCTTTTTCCATAACTCAAATACTCCACCATTTTTTCTCTACTTGAAATTGAGGGAACATATAATATGGCTTTGAGAAGCAAATAGTTACCAACATAGCCAATTTAACAAAGGCCAACTTATTGTCAAAAATATAAATTATAGACACATATGGTACAAACATGTATAAACATACCAAGTTTGCTTCTACATATCAAAGGTAGGAACTTGAAATGTCAAGGTTTATTGTTGTATAGTTTGATGAACAAAAAACTATAAGAAAATAAAATAAATTTATATGCACCATTAGAGAGAGAAAGTGTGGTATTGATACTTGAGGCCACAATTTATAGTTGTTCATTTCTCCTTTTTTTTATTTTCATGAATATTTGTTTGAATTTGAATTGAATTTTACTTTGAAGCTTTTCAATTTTTGAATTTATTATGAATTTTTTTGGAATACAATTAATTTAGTTATATTTATTGTTGGAAATAAAATCTAGCACATGAAGAGATTACTTTTCATCTTTCTTAAATTTTCTTCCAAACATTGCATGAAATTTTGCTAGCAACAACTATACAGAAAAAACAAAAAGTCCCAACAGTTCTATTACCTTTCTTGTTATAAATAGCATATGCTGTAGTCTCAATAGCCAAGCTAGGATCTTTACTTGCTCGTTCATCCCCAACTATCACTCCGCTCAATTGCATTCCTTAGTTCTAACCACACAGTTCTCATATTTCACTCCCCATCCCCACAACACACTAGCACCATCCACCTACACACCATCTGCTCTACCTCTCCCTGACAGCCAATACTTCTACCAAATAGATTCTCGTCACACAGACAGAGCTACCGATCTACCCAGCATACACCAATAGAAGAAATACACAAGCTCGTGGTGGACTCTTTAGAACAGGCATCGAGTAAAACAGTGGGTCGTCATCAATAATCACAAATAAACAGGGAGCAATGGCAGAAGGCGGACCTCGCTTGGAGCGGGGAAGTAAGGGCAGATGCAGCGGGCTGGAGGAGTGGGCGAAGCGTTCGCCGAAGAATGAAGAGAAGAGGCGGGGATGGAGTGACGACGAGTAGGCCATCTCTGTAGCCCACTGGAGGATGGATGGAGAGAAGCAAAAGGAAAATGCAGAAGAAGACCAGAATCTGTGGATGTGGGGACTGGCAAAATTTTGAAATAATTATCAATAATAACTTTTTATTTGGAGTAATTATGATATAGGTACCTTACATTTTATCTAATTGTCCCCTAAATATTCTAAATTTCAAAATAAATATTTAACATTTGAACTTTCATTTTATAACACTAACTTCGTTATATATATTTAAGACATGAGCCGTAGATGACATAAATCTTGGCCATATATTCAGACATAGTCGGTGTCAATATTTTCTCATTCTAAAAGAATAGAAAATAAATACCAATATTTGTTCATTATTACTTATTAAACATTTACTTACTTACACTTGTTCGTCACTTATACTTATTTACTTATTATTTGTGTTCACCTATTTGTCGTTTGTACTTATTTATTATTCATATCTATTTATCACTATCATTCACTCACTTATTATCCTTTATTGTTCTTGTTACAAGAAAAAGAGATATTAGTGATAATTAAATTTGTCATTAATTATGTCAAAATCCGTCACTAATTACATCTATTACTATATATAGTGTCACAAATTCTATTTTGTGACGGCTATATGATATTTGTGACAGATAGCTTTTTTATAACGGATCATTACAAATTAGTGATGTATATAGATTTGTCATGGATAATATGTTTTAGTGACAAAAAATCAATCACAATATATTCAAAATTTGTCACGTTTTCTATTTTTAATGACAGAAAATTCAATACAATTTGTTGAAAATCTGCAGACATAACCTTTAATGGTTGATTTGATTGTGGTAAGTGAGTTTGTCAACATACATGGGAGAAGAAGGGTTGGGTGAAAAGAAAAAAAATAAAAAGAGAAAAAGGTAAAAGATAAAAGAAAAATAAAGTAAAAAAAAAGAAAATGAAGAGAAAGTTTTTCATGGAAATGTTTGTTTATATTATGAAAATGTTTATTTACGTTGGTGTTAATGAAAAGAGTATTGAATATTTTAGTATGCAGAGATATCTTTTGATTTTTTATTAAAGTATTTATTTTTAACATAATAATATTATTTATTGAAATAATAAAATTAATAATCTTAAATTTTAAAATTATTATTATTTAGAATTTATATTATCATGAATTCCTATACCTATATAAATATTTGAATTTTCAATTCTATCTATTTTCTATCACATGCATAAATAGTTTAACTATAAATTCTTTTCCGCTTTTTTTCTCGAAAATTGAATTCTTGTTATTTTTTTCTCACCATTTTTTACATACAAACGTACTTTATATTTCACAAGAGAAATGATCCACAAGGCCTATTTATGCATGTAAAATTAGATAAAAATAAATTATCTAAAATTCATTTTAAGTCAGAATTGAATTAGATGAAATTGAATTAAGTGTTTGTGTACTTTACAAAATTAAACGTAATTCGAAATTTCAACATTTATGCACGTGAAAGAATTAGATATAATTGAATTTATTTTTTATTTAAAAAATAATAAAAAATTAATGTATTTCAAAATTTAACTATTCATGAAATAGGCTTTTGGGAGATACGAGGATTGTAAGATGTCTCGCGGGAGGGCACGAAGGGATTCCACTCATTTACAAAGAAGGAGGTCAAAATTGAATTTTAAACCCTTTTTTAAATGAATTCCGTCAAATTTCACAAAGAAATTAAATTTTGTCAGAAAATGTCATCGATGCAAGCACCAACGCAAAAATTTTCTCATACCAAAGCGATTTATTTTAAAGTTTAGAATAGTAAATGGTAATCTCATAAAGTTCAAAGTATGAAGATTAATAATTACTCTGGGAGAGTTTTGAGATTGTACGTGTGTAACTCTTTACCTCTGTCCTTAACCACTATATAAATTATTTCTATTGAAAATTTTAGATTGTAACTAAACACTTCAAAAGATTTGACCACAAAATTATTTCACACAAATAATAGGGACCCCTTATTTCTATAATTTACAATATTGGATCATACCTTTTCTCTTCATCTAATTTAATTATTTTCACTCTTCTCCAAGTACGCCTAATAATAAATAAATCATGATTTAATATCTTACATAATTTTTCTTATTCATTTTTATCTAACATTGAGGTAACATGCATGCATGCAGGAATATACACAACTTTGTATTTTTCAATGTGAAACACATCGTTGAGGACAATGTTGAATGTACTTTTGAAGCAGTAAAACCTTTTTTTCGAATTTAATTACTGGGTTACATGTCATTTCTTCTTAAAATATAAGTTAAGTTTATCTTTGTATACTAGCTTTTTAGGGTTTAGGGTTTTGTAAAGAAAATATATACCATGAATTTAAAGTTTAAAGTTTAAGGTTTACCTGAAAATATTCAAAATAAATCAGAAGAAAATGATATTACCAATCATATAAAAGTTCTCGAGGAAAGATAAGAAGAAATAAGTACTACTATTGAAATGAATTATGATTAAGAGAGATTTGTGTCTTTGAAAATATCAGAAAAGGAAAATTAGAAGAAAAGAAAAATTTAGATTTTAAAGTGTTTGTATATTTCAAAAAATATGAAAAACTTTAAAACATTTTTGTCATTATAAATACATATTTTTTCATATTTTTCATCTCTTAGGTCAGAAAAATTTGTGTAGTTAACACAATTTTTTTCATAACATACTTGTACGTCTTGTCTAACCTCTTTTGACTTTCGTTGGACTCACAGTTGCGTGGAAGATCTCGACGCTCTCACCCAAGCTTGATACTCCCTCCACCTATGCCACTCATGTCAAATAGCTCTCAACCTCTCCTAATCTTCTCCAAACTTGTGACTATATTGAAACTCATGTTCAACTTCACCTATGTCAACAAATTTCTAACATGACGGATTTTTAACTTACCTCACCACTCATATCACTACGTACTACCGCTAGCTCCTTGACTTGCATTACTGCTCAACTCCCGATTCCACATCAAAAGCGTCAAAGGTTGAAGAAATAATAAAAATGAAAAAACAAAATTTAAAAATACATGTTAGTATAAGTTCAAAAAATATTAACTCATGATATATAGATATGGTTAATATAAATGATTATAATGAAATTGAATTTTTTTTAAATAAAATTATAATAAATGCAATTGAATTTTATTATCAATGTATTATTATTGAATTTAAAATAAAATTACATTTGAAATATTAAAATATAAAATATTTATAAATTTTGTTTAAATTAATTTTCTAGAATTTTCACATTGCATGTACACAAAACAGTTCTAAAAAATTTTCTATTTCTTGATTTTTCTTTTTTTTTCCCATTTCCATTTTCTAAATTTTCGTTTTTCAAATTTCTAATATGCACAAATGAAACCTAAGGGGGATTTGTGTATGTTGAAAATCATGGAAAAGGAAAATTTTTTAAAAATTTCCAAATTTTTAGTTGTTCATGCATCCTGAAAAATTTGAAATTTTTTTAAAATTTTCCATCTATAAGTATAAATTTTTTCCACCATTTCTCACCTATTAAGTCAAGAAAATTCTTGCAATTAGTGAAAAGTTTAGCGTGATGTACTTTCCTGATCAAATTTCCATAAAGTATTTACACTAACAATCCTAAAAATTTTCTAATTTTCCTTTTCTTAAATTTCTGTTTCTTAGATTTTCAATATACACAAATGAACCCTAAAAGCCTATTTTTGCACATGAAAACTGAAGAAAACGAAAATATTAAAATTGAATTCTAAAATTTCAAAGTTTGTCTACATTTTGAAAATCCTGAAATTGAATTCTAACATTCTTAGATATAAATGGATTTACCACTCTTGCAATTACATTAATCTCCCTCTTGAAATGATAACCCGATAATTATGAGATTTTCTTTAGACTTTAAAATCTTAGATTTAAATCTTGTAGACTTTTTATAGATTCACAACTGTACCTCGCACTACTTGTAAAAAAAATGTATTAATCTTCCTTCCCTCGTAATCACACTTGTCTTTGCCTCCTCTTGCAATAATCACACCCAATGTTTCACAGTTGTATACAAAAAAATTCATAAAGTTATTGAATAATTTTTTGATTTTAAACACAATTTGTTAATAATAATCTCATGAGAAGTGAAAGAGTCGGTGATATAATCATCAGTAAACTTTTTTGAAATTTTCCTGATGTCTCAGGTGTCCTAAATTGTTGATTAAAATTTGTTGACCTATTTTTTTTTTGGCAAAAACATCGAAGTCATTAACATGTAAAGTTTTAACTTGTTGGAGGAAATATTTCTCAGTTACAAATACATTCTATAATTCAAATTAAATTTTCGTTACTTTTTCATCACGCACGTCAGCACTTAAATTTTAAATTCTATCATTTTCTATTACATACAGTCATACACAAATAAGAAGAAAATGTTAAAATTAAAATTTATTTCTACCATTTTCTTTTTCCATTATTTTCCTTATTTTCCTTTACAACATTTTTCTAGCTAGACACTATGGGGTATTTGTATTTCATGGAAATCAATGAAAAAAAAAGTTAAAATTTTTTTTATTATTAAAATATTAAAAATCTGGAAATGAAAAATTATATGTGACTATTTATGCACGTTATGAAAATTTAAATTGTTAATATTTAAAAAAATAAAAAATATGACTATTTAAATAAAAAATTGTTAATATTTAAAAAAATAAAAAATATGACTATTTAAATAAAAAATTGTTAATATATGACTATTTATGCACGTTTTAAAAAAATAAAAAATATTTTAAATTGTTAATATTTTAATAATAATAAAAAATTTAAATTTTTCTTTTCATTAATTTTTACAAGACACAAATCCAATCCTAATCACTTTCGAAAAACAGATAAAATGTGCAAAAGTATTATAGTGGAAATTAGACAAAATTTATGATTAATTTTAACTCAATTTTAATAAAACTTTATTTTAATATTTCAATTGTATTTATATTTTAATTTGACAAAATTTATTTACTTTGTTGATTTTTTTTGTTTTACATGCATAAATAACTTATTTTTTAAAACTTTTTTTAATCTTTTACCATACTTCTACGTCACGTTTGAATAGACTCTTAAGGGATTACGCTTGACGTGGCTTTGGAAATTATATAAATGATGGGGATGTGACTTGGTCAGATGGATAAATGTGTAAATGACAAGCTTAGTTTACACGTATCATTGTCTTTTAGTAATGATTTTTTAGTTTTAATTTTAATTTTACATAAATATTATTATATTATTATATTATATAAATTATTATAAATAAATTTTTATTTCATAATTTATAAAATATAAAATATTTATAAATTTTTTAAAATTAATTTTCTAAAATTTTCGCAACATATGTAAATAGTCTTAAAATTTGTTCTATATTTTTTTCCTTTTTTATTTCCTAAATTGTTATTTCTTAAATTTTTGATATATACAAATAGATCCTTGGAATCTAACGTGGCAGATATCAGAAGACTCAGTTGAATGATTTCTTTTTACCTATGGGCGATTTGTTGGAAATTAATGAAAAAGAAAATATAGAAAATTTTTCTTTTTGTTAAAATATTAAAAATCTAGAAATGAAAAGTTTCATGAGACTATTTGTGCAAATTATTAAAATTTAGGAAAATTTATATTTAATTTTAGAAAATTAAAAATATTTTAAATTTTTAACATTTTAACAATAAAATTTTGTCTTGATTTTCTTTTTTATTGATTTTCAAATGACACAAACCCCACATGATGCTTAATGGAAATTGCTTTTATTGTGGTTGTTTTTTCCATCCTTTATGCCTGTAATATATGCTTGTACTTGACTTATGAGTATGAAAGCTTTCTAATATATTGATTCAATGTTAAATTTTTTTTTTTTTTTTCTATTTTATGTTATACTATTTTGTTTAAAAACATTTAAGAGATAAAAACCATATTTGTTAATGGAATTTCAAATCCAATTTCAACTCTAACAATTACAGAGAGTTAAAGATACCATTTGTTAACTACAACTTTAGCTATTTATATTGTGTATAGTTAAAGCTGCAGTTATTTTTAACAAATAACTTAATTTCATACAATAATAGTAGTTAGAGTTTAATTACAATTACTATTTATATAATTTCAATTATATCACATCTTCTAATTTTTACTATACACAGCTGAAGTTGAAATATTAACTTACCAAATAAAAGTACTATGCACAGTACTTACATTTCATCTCAACTATTATTATTGTGTAAGCACATATAATTCATAAATCACATTTTTACCAACTCTTTGAACTCTTCTTTGTTCCAAAAATTATACACCCTTCAACATCAAAAATAAAAAAACACAAGAGCAGCCCTCCCTACCATGTGAACCCCAATGGTCACTTCTCCACTCACTTACTCTTGTCAACAAACACTGCTTTCATCTTTCCACTCATAGCCTTCTCAATTTGCTTGCTCTCGTCAAATATTGTCATTTTACCCTTTCGCTTGTAACCTTCTCAACTCCCTTGCTCTCATCGACAATCACCACTCTCATCCTTTCGCCCGTCACCTTCTCCACTCACTTGATCTCGACGAAAATTGTAGCTCTTGCCCTTCTACTGGTTGCCTTCTCCACTCACCTGCTCTTGCCAAAAATTGTTGCTTTCATCGAAAGCTCTCACACAAATTCATTACCAAAGGAATTGTTAACCTACTATTACTAGTTGAGGACTTAGACAAAGAGAGACGAACAACCTTGATAAAAATATGCAAGTGGTCAATAGAGATTTGATGGTATATGAACACGAAAGATTTACTAAGGAAAGATCATGGTGTGCACGCATGGTAATGTGAGAACTACTAAGATTATGTGGAATAACAAGTATGATTGATTTTGTATCAATTCACAAAGGAAAGATGAGAATTTAATTTTCAATCCTTTTTTATATTCATGGAAGTTGAGATTCTTGATCTCCTCTTGAGCACAAATGCCTAAATCAAGTGAAATTGAATTTTCCTTAATTTAATTCTTTTCAATTTTAATGGCACAAACATCTTTTAAGAATAATTTCACTGTTATAACTACATTGTAAATTATGATGTTAAAGTTTATATTCGAGAATTTATATATTGAGGCTAATAAAAGTTTATCTGGAATTGAATTTGTAATTGAAACTAATTAATGGTCAAAATGACATCTTTTTTAGGCACACATTTACATGTTTTTTATATGGAAAATGATACTTTAGTGGTGTCATTAGAGTTTTATTCCTAGTGATAAATTTTGAATTGAAATTTTCTCTTCGAATAATTAAAATTTTCTTTACACCATTAGAATTTCTTCTACATACTATTCAAATTTCCTTTCTAAATAATCGAAATTTTTTCTATATTACTGAAATTTCTGTACACTGCCTGAACTTCCTTTACATCACTGAAATTTCCTCAAATACTACTGAAACTTCCTTTATACTACCAAAATTTCCTCTAAATTGTCAACATTTTCTCTTAAACTATCAAAATTTTCTTTAAACACCACTAAAATTTCTTTTAAATTATCAAAATTTTCTTCAAATATCATCAAAAACTTCTTCCAGCATATTTACACTGCTAAATTTTTTTTCTAATGTCACTTCAAAAAATCGACTCCCTTTTTATATTATAATTCATCTGATTTCGGAAGTTCCGCAAATAAGACGGCGGTGGGCGGTATCTCCTACCTACGAAAGACTACAACGGCGGTGTCTGCGGTCGATCGTTGCTCCTCTTCGCTCTCGGAGATCCAAAAGTTGGGCAATTCGCTCTCAGTCTCTTGCTCTCTGTACCAGAAAAATCTCATCTGCTATTCATTTTCCTGATCGATTTTCCACTGTTCGCCACACCCGGAATCCTCCGATCCTCTTTTTTGCCGCCGAAACTAGTTGGGGTTGGTGGGAGGGACGGGGGAGGAAGGGGATGGGGGTGCGGTTCTACTGGGGGAGGAGGGAAAGAGGGGCGGAGGGGTTGGTGGTCGTCTTCGCGTGGCTGTCGAGTGAGGAGAGGCATCTCAGGAGCTACATGGCGCTCTACGGCTCCCTTGGTTGGAATTCCCTCGTCTGCCACACGGATTTTCTCACCCTGTAAGACGAGAGCGCTTTCTTCGACCAAAATTTTCTTTTTATTAAAGAACCAGTGATTATGAGAAAAAAAAGTCCGACTGCTTGGTCCGCATTGCTTTGCTCATTGATTCTGCAGTGGCCCGTACTGTGAATTGGGATTCGAACGCATTGTCTTAGGCTCCGTTTGTTTTCAACTTCTTTCAATTTTCAAAATTATTTTTAATGTTGTATAGATTCTAATATATAATTTGTTATCACCCAAATTACTATACAATTCCAACTTCATTTGTGAAACCAACTTCAACTTTAGTTCTATTCAACTCCTGAAGCTGAAAAATGTTCTCCAAACACACTGAATTATTAACAAAACTTTATAATGATAATGATCGTTGTTGAAAGGGTACAGCTCATCCTGCAAATCTTTTTAGCATTCTCTGACTCTCTGAGTTAAAAAGCATTTTCTTCAGTTCAAATTAGAATAACTTTTCACATTATAGGGGGTACAACAGCAGATGGAAAGCATTGGGTTTTGTTGCATTTTCTGATTATCAATTTTCATAGGGTGTTGACCAAGTACTTAATTTTTTAGGAAATAGTGTCATTATAAAAAAGCTTTATGGAGGAGGAAATTTTCAGTATTAATTGGAATGTCATCCTAAAGCACGAAACATGCAATATCATTGTATTGTATTCTATGTTGTTTGTGCTGCATTATGTTGTTCCATGCTGACCTTCTAAAGGACAACTTTGCTTCAATTTTTGGAAACTTGTCATAAATCAAACTCAAATGTATGTCCATTGAAGGGTCAAATATTTGTTAAGTACAATGTTAAACTTCAGTGTCATGCAAAAGTGTTTTCATTCATCATTTGTTGGGATTAGGAGGCAGAGTGGGCACTGTCCATCTTGTCTAATATTATACACTTATTTTCTAATTGTACTTGGCCGACAGATTCCTCTACCTCTATATGTATCTCTTAGTAAGATATTTGGATTTTTCAAAATTCCATAGACATGCAGAAGAAAATGATATCCCTAGTTCCCCACCAGGGCAAAGACATAGCTTTTACCAAAAGTTAATTGTGATCCTTTTTTTCAATGATTATTTGGTCATGATGGTTATTCATGTAAGTTCTGGTGTTTTCTTTGTTTGATATAGGTTTTTCCCTGATAAAGCTGCATCACTGGCAAGCAGTATCCTTGGGGAACTTATTGAGGTCAGTAATATCTGTATCTATTGACAAATAATGTATTGTCTGATGGTTTGTCCTTATCATATTGTGATTGCCTTGGAGCCTAAAGTATTTATATTAGTCAGGACTAATGATCTGTTTGGAACTACATTTTAGAAGCTTTTTTAACTTGAGATTTTTCAATAACTTGATAAGCATAGTATACCATTATGTGCATATTAATGCATGTAAAATATAAGTGTTATTTTATATTATTATACTGTTATTTGGACATTCAAAATATATGTATATTGTTATTATATATTATATTATTATGTCCTTACTTTACTATTCAAATGGGTATTTTATTAATTGAAAGAAAAACAATATTTGAAAATGTTATGGGTCCAGATGAGTAGATGGACTAAAAAAAAAATTTATAAAATTATAATAAGCTAGCTTTTTATATTAGCTTGCAAATCTATGTTTTTACACCTCCTCGGTAAGCTAGTGATTTCAATAAATAATTCCAAACAAACCTTAAGAATGTAATGAGTGTAATTTTAGTAGCAAAAGGATTAATAGAATGTTTAACATTATACTAGTAGTTGTTAAGGCAAGGATCTAGACACCACCCAAGTGGTGGCTAGGCGCCCTAACATTTTATAGGCAATGCCCAACACCTTGCAGGAGCTAACAGATTTTTGTTATATCTAGTTAAGGATCTGAGAAAGGTCTAATACTATATGAGATATTTTTCAAGGTTTTCTAACAAAGTTCATTTTTTTTTAGTATCATTTGTACAGTAGATCTCTTATTGTTATTGTGTAATTACTTTTATCTCATGTTAATATATATCTTTTAGACATCACATTGTTGTGGTTGTTGTTTAAACACTTATATAAGTTAATTTATATTATTTTTTATTTATGTAGTTTTCAATTTTATTTATATAAATATATGTATTTTAAAATAAAAAATATATGTTAATATGGGCACCATAATAATCTTGCATTATATGAGCATGAAATTCCTAAAAGTGAGAGGTTTAGTTATTTAAGATTCATAATAAGAGAAATAGAGATGGTAAGGAAGATGCTACTTATATAATGATGTTGCATAGTCTCTAACCTAGAATTTATGTTGCATAATCTAACCTAGAATATAATGATGGAAATAATGATGAAAAGAACTCATCTTGACAACTCCATCTAATGGGCATTAAAGTATTAATATTTGTTATATTTATGTACTAAATATTAGGTCAGATATTTGGTTCCATTCACATATTCATTTTGTGCTAACATGTTGAACTTTTTATTAAAATTCATATTTAGATGCTTTTTTTTGTATTTTTCTTGGAAACCAAGTTTGAGTACATTGATATCTATTGGTATGTTAGTAGGCTTGTAAACGTATATTCAAAATGCAAAATTTGATTCGGTTTCAAATCCATTTAGCATAAATATATTTGAACTCAAAATCTGATAGACATTAATTAGATTTTGAAATTCATATCTCAAAAATACTTGGAATGAATTTCAATTCATATGGATTTTCTTATTAAAATTTGATTCAAATTTTTTTATTCATCTAATGGGATTTCTAGATATCTAACAGAATTTATATTTATTATTTTATTTTTAATTTATTATTTTATCATCATAATTTTATTTATATTCATATTTATTATTTTAATATAAGATAATCATATTTGTGTTCAGATGTATTGATTCAGATATTCAGATTAAGGTTTTTACTGGTAAAATATAATACATCAATGTGTGATAATCGTATTCAAATTTAGATTTTTAGATTTAAATTTTCAGATTAAATTTTTATGAGATTTGGATATTATTGGAATTCAGATTTTCGTATTCAAATTTTGGATTGAATTTTTCTAGATTCAGATATTATTTAAATTTGGATTTAGATATTTAACTAGTTATTTGAATATTAATCAGAAAGATTCTGATTATCTAGACATTAACCAGGTATTGATTCAGTTATAGGTATATTTGGTTTGAATCTGCTCCATTTACACCCTTACTTGCAACATGTTGAAGGTCTCACAATGACAATTTGGTTTTCTCTCTCTTGTTTCTTATGAACCTAGCAATGATACAAAGTTCTCATTCTTTCATTTATTATGACATAAACAGGAAATCAAGATTGGGCCGCTACCTGTTGTATTTAATGCTTTTTCTGGAGGGTCAAAAACATGCTTGTACAAGGTCTTACAGGTAATTTTACATATGGAAAATAAATTTTGATTTGCCAGTGTGAAATTAATTTGAAGTTGTATATCAATTTTGTTACAATTTATTTAATTCTTATTTAGATTTATTTTATATTGCCAGAGATATTAATCTCATTCTGTCTTTGTAGATAATTGATGGAAAATGTAAAGAACAACATGGTCGGGTAAGAGTTTTCATGTTATTTTAATTGCAGCTATTACTGTATGTGTTTTTTGGTTACATTAATTTCAGTTTCGCCTAATGTTTCTGCAACCAACCTTATATCTTGATTTCTCGCTACACTACATTTTGATCAATTTTTTATGATGCCACATATTTGGTCATGATCAGAAATGATTTTTTTCTGAAAGGGTCTCAATCTTAGTTTCTTTACAGTAACTAACCCTCTGGGATCTTCACTTTTTTGGGAATTCACAACATTCCTTTTTCTATAACTTCCTAATATGCTTGAAATAGATTGTGAATACGTCTAGGGAAATAGATTGTGAATATTTGTGTTGGTGATGAAATTTAAACATTACATTTTGCAGAATAATCTTAACTAGCTTAAATGTATGCTTTCGTTTGGACAGAAAGTATTCAGGGAATATTATTATATATGATAATTTGCATGGTCCTTGTAATCTGTGTACTAGTCAACTTGGACTCTCATTATTAGGCATTTCTCTTTTTGAAACTTTGCACTTATTAAAAACTTGCTTGTTGATGTTGCGAAGGATGAGTATCAACAAGTTAAAGATTGTGTTTGTGGACAAATATATGATTCAAGTCCGGTAGATTTTACAAGTGATTTGGGCACTCGATTTGTTCTGCATCCTTCTGTCCTCAAGACATCAAGTCCACCTAGAATCGTATCATGGATGGCAAGATCAATTGCTTCTGGTTTAGATGCTCTATTTTTGGACAGATTTGAAGCTCAACGTGCTGATTATTGGCAGACTTTGTATTCTTCAGTTGTGAGATTTATTTTTCAGTTTTAAATTTCTACTTTCTGTTGAGAATTGTTTCTTGTATGCATCTCATGTGCTCTGGTTGTTTGCAGGATTTGGGTCCTTTTCTTATATTCTGTTCAGAAGACGATGAGCTTGCCTCTTATGCTGTTGTGTCCAATTTTGCAAAACGTCTGCAAGAATCAGGTGGTGATGTCAACCTACTTAAGTGGAATAGCTCCTCTCATGTAGGTGTGTTCCTTCTGCCCAGCTGCTTTTTCTTTGTCCTGTATTCTTTGTTCAAAATTTCTGGAAAGAAACATATAGGTAGAAAAATGTTGCAAGGAAAATATTTACTTTTATCATTGAGCATTATTTCTTTTTATCCTTTTGTAGTTATTACCTATTATACACCTTGACCATTTGTCCATTTTTTC
>JAMKPZ010002156.1:0-20193 GCA_024699675.1 Amphibolis antarctica
GCCGAGAAGAGATGGACTCGATCATGTCTTTCTACTCGATCTCCACCTTCACCGATCCATCGATTTCAGGTTCATCTTGCCTACTCATGTGCTGCAAAAAGAATCGTGTGTTGATTTCATAATTAGTTTAATTTGTTTTCGTTTTCATTTCGATAATATATATAATGGTGGTGTGTTATAATTAATCATATACTCAATATATATGATCTCCTTATTTGCATGTTCATAAGGAGCTGGAGTATATTATCAGTTACTAAATGTTGATGCGTTGGGTTAATTACTGCATATATATGATTGAACAGCTTGCAAAACAAGCAAATTAAGATGGAAAAATTTATTCTGGTGCAACAATTTCATCCAATACTATATATTGCAAAACCCTTCAACGCCATGGGATATTTCGGTGTCAAAGCTTTTTGATGATCTCCCACCGACTTATCTTGGTCTGATCACTCTACGCTGAGAACAAGTTTCAGATTGGTGACCCATATATATCACTGATTGGTGCTGTCATCCTGTTGGTACTACTGGCAGAAATTTCATACTGAAGTTTTCTACGATCTGTACAAGAGTTATACTCTTGATCTGTTCTGTATCTGTAAACAAAAGAATTGTGAAACTCATCTGTCCTGCCTGTGGACATAACCATTTTTGGGTGAACCACGTAATTTTGTGTGTCTATTCTTCTCCCTCTTCACTCTATTTTCTTGTTTAACTAATCCTCATTTCCTAACAAGTGATATCAGAGTCACGTTGGGTTTAGTTAGCAGAAAATACCATGTCTTCACATACTGTTAAGGTGGAGAAATTCACCGAGAAGAATAGCTTCAGTTTATGGAAAATCAAAATGCGGGCGCTCCTTAAATAACAAGGAATCTGGACTCCGTTGCTGAAAGAAACGCCAATTGGGGTCAATAATGCTGAGTTGATAGTGCAAGAAGAAAAGGTGCATTCAACAATATTACTTTGTCTTGCAGATGAGGTAATGAAGTTGCAAATGAGAAAACTGCTGCTGGATTATAGTTAAAGTTAAAAAGTCTATATATGACTAAATCTTTAACCAATAAGCTCCTTCTCAAGCAACGTTTGTTCTCCCTTAAGATGAAGGAAGGTACGTCTCTCAAAGAGCATCTTAGCCATCTTAATACTATTCTTATAGAGTTAAGAAATATTGAAGTAAAGGTTGATGATGAGGATGCCGTTCTGTTATTGTTGGTATCATTACCTCAATCTTTTGAGAATTTTGTCCAATCCTTTGTGATTGGAAAAGATTCAATCTCTTTAGAGGAGGTGAGAGCTTGTCTCTACACAAGAGAATTGCGGCATCTAGCTTCAACTTTAGGTGGAGAGATGGCAGGCCTTTCTACCACGGTTGACAAAAATCGTGGTAGGTCAAACTCAAGAAGTTTTGACAAGAAAGGAAAGAAGAAAGGTAAATCTCAAGGTAAAGTAAATCTTAGAGATATCTGTAATTACTATAAGGAACCTAGGCATTAGAAGAACAATTGCCCTAAAAAGGTGTGCTTGGTGAGAGCTTGTCTCTACATAAAAAGGTGATTTTGGCTTGCATCAAGATTCTATTGACATTTTCTGTGATAACCTTAATACCACCTGTTTAGCCAAGGATCATGTCCATTATGAAATGACAAAACATATTGACATACGGTATCACTTTATCCAAGGTAAAAAGAGGGTTAAATTTTCTAAAATTGCTACTGAAGATAACCCTGCAGATTTTTTCACCAAAGTTGTTCCAGAGAGCAAGTTTGTCCACTGCTTGAACTTGCTCTCCATCTGTGATCGTACCTAGATCAATTTTATTCAGCAGGGCAGAATATTCAAGTCAAGGTGGAGATTTGTAAAAATGACTTGAATATATATGTGGTTTTATGTTCTAAAGAAAAAAAAAAAAACTTTTCGGAAGTTGGAAGGATGTGAGAGTTTTCCCGCTCATTCAACTCGCAAAAGTTGGAAGGACGCGGGAAGCTCGCAAGCGAACGGTCAGAGTTTCTCCGTCATGACCGTTTGTCTGCTCGACCTTTCGTCTACCCATCCGTTGAAGCTCTGCCATTTATTAGAAATAAATTTCAGTAATTATTCTAGCCTCCCTTTACTGCCTATAAAAGGAGGAGGTAAGGTCGAAGCTAAAGGTACAGAGGAAGGCTTCTGCTTCAGGCTTCCTCGTCAGGGAAAATTTCCACCTTGTTCCTATTACTGTCAATATCTATATTTCTGCTGCGTTGACTCTGTGAAGGTGCTGTCATCTTGTTGGTACTACTGAAAAAAAATTTATGCTGAAATTTTCTGCGATCTGTACAAGAGTTATACTCTTGATCTGTTCTGTATCTGTAAATAAAAGAATAGTGAAATCCATCTGCCTTACCCGTGAATGTAGCCATTTTTAGGTGAACTACGTAATTTTGCGTGTTTGTTCTTCTCTCTCTTCACTTTTTTTTCTTGTTTAACTAATCCTCATTTCCTAACAGTGGTGTACTATTTTGGACATTGCATTTGTCATTTATTCTAGCATATATATTAATATCACTACTTTGACATTGGATGTCTCAATTTTTTCAGAATCATAAAGGCCGTTTTCATCATTGGTTGCTCTTTTCATTTGCTCTTTTTATTCTTGGGTTCCTCCTTTTTGTTGCAGGTACATTTTCTAATATTTTAAATTCTTTTCAATATTTCTATATTAGTTTGATGAATTATTTTGGTCTATGTGGTTTTATTTATTTATTTCCAGGCATTCCCTTCAACAAATCTTTATATACCATGAGTTACATGTTGATTACAACTAGTTCTGCTGGGATAACATTTTCTGCATTATACATTTTGGTAAGTCAAAGGATTTTTTTATCAAATTGATAAAACTTTTTCTTTTGAAAAACCAAATGGTGCTGCAATTCTGCACATTCATGTCATTATGTTGATGTCCAGCACCAAAACTTAATGCAATGATTTCTTGTGGCTTAAAACCATGCAATTTAACAAATTAGAGAGTTTGACAATTTATGAAGAGTATTGCCTTCTCTTATGATTCGTGCAATCTTCTTGACTCTTTTTTATAAAAAATAAAATTTTTGTTTCTTTCACAGGTGGATGTATTCTACCATAGATGTTTGTTTGTTGTGCTGGAGTGGATGGGAAGGCATGCTTTAAGCATATTTATTCTTGTAGTGTCCAACATGGTTGTTATTGCAATCCAAGGATTTTACTGGAGGAAACCTTACAATAATATTGTAAGTTTATGACCTTAATCATATTTCAGAAATTTCACCTTAATTTTTTTCTCCAGAAGGAATTATACTGCAATCATTTTTCCTTTCAAAAGCAAGTTAACTGATTTAGTCTATGTCTTCATAGTCAATTGCCATACATGCGATAGTACTAATCATGGTAAATATTGAATTTGGGTTTGTCTATTAAGACTTCACTAGTTGAAAAATAGACATGCATCTATAAAATGTTGGCATCATGTTGCAAGAAACATAGCAAAAATGTTTGCATTTTTCTAGAGAATGTGTGGATGAAGTATCAGAGGCATTTTGTTAAATTGAAAATAAGATCTGCCAACAAAGTTTTGACAAGATGTATCTACATTTTTTAATATGCCCCTAACCGAGTTCATTGGTTAAACATGTTTTGAATTGATGGATTGTATAAAAATTTGAAATTTCTATTATAAGAGGACCTTAGCAAGACAAAAGGAGTAATTAGATCTTAGTGACATTTTAAGAGCCATTAGACTTGCAAGTACTACTTGTGAGCTATGTGCATCAATGGTTCGATGATTTGAGTTTACGCACTAGAAGGATTTGAGATTTATTACCATAGAAAATGATGCCGTATTTATTATGAAGGATGATGATGAAATTGAGTGGTTATGCTCACTTCCTACAGAATTTTTCCTTGGAGGTTTCAAGAAAACCATGTTTTGTACTTCAACTTTGAGAAAAATTTTCTGGAATGTTCATTAGATCGCTCTGCTAGTTATAGCCTATATGTGGTATTGCATTGACTAAATTTCATTTATTTTTCCATCGAAAAATTGAGAAAATAAAGTGTTTTGGTATCAATACAAATCTAGGTTCTTAACAAATTCCTTTAACGTGTACACCTCTTGTATGCTTACTTATTTTGTACAATACTGGACTTGCGGAACTCATTCTTTTTCCTTTTTTTATTCAAGGTTCACTGGATTGTCAGCTTTGTACAAAAGTAACATGTTTGGATGCTATGACTGGTAATATATGCTATGACTGGTAATATATGCATCTCATTTTCTTTTCTTCTGTCATTTTCCCATTCATATTCTTTTGGGAAAAGATTACATCAGAAATTCCGATATTGTTATTGTTTTCTTTTATTTGGTTATTATTATCTATTTGGAAATCTATAGAAACTCAATTTGAAAATTTCTCCTCCTGGCTTATCTCATTTCACTGATACCCCAAAATAAGTCCTTTATCATTTCATCTTGTAAGAGCTATATACTCATATCATTTCATTTCATATATATTCTGATGTTAAGTTCAGGCATCCTGGATATTTGTTGCAGTTGCATTTAATTCAGACGAAGCTTGTCTCTTTTCTTCCTCTCTGGCTGGGGTTCAACATTTTTCACAAGAATTGCGACCATCAGAGTTTTTGCCCGCCTTCTCATGATCACTCTTTCTAGACAAGTACCAAAAATGATTCCTTGGGACAACTACACCAGCATATCCAGACAAATTCCAACCACCGAACGATTCCTGGTGAACATAGCTACACCGGTATTTTGGTTTGCTGTCCACTTCGGTCTGGTTTTGGTTTGTGACTTCCACCATTGGCCATTGCTTACCACTGTTTCACTGGCATATCATTATGCAATATTTCTTCAGATATGGACTTCCAAGGAATTGTATGAAATTCGCTTAATGTGCACACACACTTATTTCTTGCTGTGTTATTAATGTGCACATCATCTGCTCCTCAGCAGTGGGGTGTATCCCAAGCCAACGAACTTGACAATCCCCCCATGGTCCATGTGGGTTGCCCATTACTTGCTGCAACGTAACCAGTTAGTTCCATACATATTCTTGCCATGTACCTTGTCATCTCTATATATTCCGTTTCAAGGTTTTTGCCATTCCCACGTGCAGGATCTCTTCAGCATCCGTCTGGTTTCATATCATTCGGATGATGCTTTATGAATATGCTATATCCCACATATGTAGTTGACACACGCACGCCTCATGCTTGTTCCTTCTGTGGTCCATGAGCCAGCTCCACATCAACACCGGTCATGGTTGTCAGCAACATCTGGCCTCATTCCAGCTATACCTTTCTGTCATAAATTTAACTTATATGCCTTCAGCCATATTTTTGAAGCTAACAGCCATGCTACTACTTGTCAGATCAAAACATCTGCTACGCATGGTCCTCGCTGTTGTCATGTGTACAGATCAATCCCACGTCTACTCCAACAAAATTATAATCAATCGGAAGGAAGGAGTACCGCTTACATCATCATAGTTTGCAAAGGGTAATGCTCAAGATTGACAGGTACATGTCGTTAAAGATCATTACAGAAAGTTTTAACTGCTCTTTTATCTTTCTCTTCCAAATCACATCATTGATATTATTTGAAAGTTGTCATTGTTTGAGAGTTGTTCCCTCACCAATAAGGTTCATTAACTTGTCAAGCTAAGCATATAAAACGTCAGCACCCAGTGATTAAGGTAGTTGTTGGATGCATAAATTTATTTATTTTAAAAAAAAAGGTGGGGAGGTTTGGAGATGGTGCTTAGGTCAAATGTTGCTCTTAGGATGCTATTATTTTATTTTGGTGATAATAACAGGTTTAGGATATCTTCATTGGATTCTAAACTGGGATTCTCCAATTTTTTTGATTTTGCTATGGTACATTTTAACATTTTTAAGAAAAATCAACAAAATTTTGGACACTTTCTTTCCCATTTTTTACAAAAATCTGAACTATCGATTCTTACAAAATCAACTTGATTTTTTTATCGTTCCACTTAAGTAATATCTTAGTAGTTAAGACACCTTTTATTAAAACTTATGGTCTCAGATTTAAGACTCTATTAATGTATTAGAATTATCTTAATATAATAATTGCCAAAAAAATTTGATTTTTTTATTTGGAAATTTGTGTGATGACAAAATACCTTGCGTACTTTACTGCATTAACAACACATGTGTATTAGTTGTTTTCTTATTAATATTACTTATAATAAATAGGAAAAATACTCTCTAGGGACACTACTAGAGTTGCTTTTCTAATGGTATCTTAATTCAATCGTCCAGATTAAATATAAATCATTTAAATTTTCAATGATTCATCTAACCAGCATATCTTTAGTTTATCTTTTCATGTACATCACAATTCTTACTGTCCAACGGATGTTATTGAGCTTACACTTATAGAGTATTATATTCAACAGTTTCAGCGACAACATTTTTCCCTCCCTTCAGTGGTTGTTGAGATTCTTACAATACACTACCATTCTTTAAATTCCTTTATTATTCTTTGAATTTCTCATTGATATCTTTCTATCATATATATATATATATATGAAAAAATGACTTGAAGTTGATCACCACTAGAAAAATAATTTTAGTAATGTCATTGAAAAATTATCTTCCATAAATAATATTTATGAAAAATTATCTCACTAAAAAATTATAATATCAAGAAAAAGTGTATGTTAGTGTTTATGATAAAATTGTTGTAGGTGCTATTTATGAATGATTGAGATTTACTTTCAATCATTCATTTATTTTTTTCTTACAAATAGGACTTTTAGGTGAATTACATTAACACCCCTATAGCATAATGCTTTGGATGCCAATAATGACACTAACCTTTTATAATATTTATCAACCAACATGTGGATCCCATGTCAACAAACATATCTTTAGGTACCATGTAGGAAGGATGGTGGAGGATTTGATTCTTCAATTTTGTGCAAAATTATTTCTAAAAATTCACGATATACAATTCTTCATAGTAGTTTTGTGCTTCATTCTGCAAGATCAATGATAATCTTTGCCATTAATAATTTTTGTCGATTCTCCACTACACATGTTAGGTTTCGTTTGATAACGAGTTTTCAACTTCAACTCTAACTTCATAGATATTCTCATGCATTATTGTTATCGTACAAATATTTATGTATAAATTTTTTTCTCACAATTTATTGTGAAGTTTAATTTTGTTTGATAATAGAACTTAGTTCTCAACTCTTCACAGGATTCAAAATTGAAGCACTTTGTTACCAATCTCACCTTTAGAGTTTGATTTTTTGCATTATAATCAACTTACATTACATTACTTCTCAAACAATATATTCAATAGTAACAAAATTGCCAGTTTCTGAGGAACCACAGTTTTGCATAATTTAAATTCCTTGATGCAAACTAGTTTTGCATGCCTTTTGAAACCACTAAACCACTTTGATTTTCAATTTTTTTTTATAACAAGTGTTTGTATTTTTCTCGTTTATAATCACTTATTTATATTAGCTTACTTTGAAATAAGTTACATCTAAATGAGCATTTTCAAACATAACTCCCTACTCTTCTCATGGAAGGAAGTAAAAAGAGGTTTTTAATGGTTGATTGTACATTACGTTTAATAAATTGTCTTTATTCATATTACTAAATAAGTGGCGTTTTTAATAAGTATATGTTAAATAAACAGTTTCAAATAAGATCTTAAATTTTAACTTAAAATTTTATCTCATAAAATAAATCAAATAATCATATTAACAAAAGGAGGTTTGAGGTTGCTTGATTTTTTTTACAAATTTACATTTAAGGTAAAGTTTATTGATTAAAAAAATAAAAATCATCATTAGTGGGCTTAAAAAAAATTCAATGGATCGTTATTTGAGGGTGTGTTTGGTAATTAGGTATTTCAATTTTAAATAGAGTTGAGTTAGAGAGTTGAATTATGTTATCAAATAGTGGTGAATTTTACATTAAATTGTGAGATAAAAATTTATGTATAAATATTTGTACGATGATAATGATGTGTGAGAAATTATGTAAAAATGAAATTAAAATTAAAACATCATTAGCAAATGAAATATGAATCAAAATTTAGTGGACAAGCATTGTTTGACAACTCGTTCAGCGAATGACAACGTAAATCAGATATAAATAATAAAATATCAAGATCATCTTCCCTCACAAGCTAAGCCGTGGATATTCTCTTCCTGGAAAGAGAACAAAACCCTTTCCAAATCACCCAAAGATTGTCATCAGTCCATTTCTTTATTATTATTATTATTATTATGGATAACATAATCTGGGGTAACAGGTGAAGAAGAAGTAGAGGAGGACAAATGTACAAGTGCACAAGTGTAGTTGGCAAGAATGTGGTGTTCTTGTCATTGAAGTAGTTGTCGCGTGTTTGAATTTTCACTTAAAAGGAATTGAATCGAAGATAATTCAATTTTGTTTAATTTAGATGTTTATGTAGATTATCTCTAATAGAATTCAATTTCTTCACGAAATTGAATTGAATGTAACTCATTTTTTTTCGTCTGCAAAAAATAGTTTAATTTTACTTAAAAAATAAATTTTTATTAATTCTATATATACAGACGTCATTGTATTAAATATGCAAGACAGCACGAGTGAAGGAGAGTGGGAGAGACAGCGTAAAGTGTGGATATACAAATTGTGCGAAATCGTTGTATTAAGTCTGCAATTTTTTCGTTGCTTCGATTGTTGTGTAACTGTGCGTGACGAACTTGTGAATAAATTAATTGTTTACTGGGGACCCGGCCCAAAAATATACATCGGATATTTTCACCCAAACCGACTTCTCTTCTGCTGTAGTCCCATCGGCGACGACGCCGAAGATGACGACGGCGACGACGAGAAGCAGCATTTGTTTGTCTGCTACGGAAGTCACCGGAGGAGGGGAAACTTCTTCGAGAGCTGCAGCGAGGTGCAAGGAAAAAAACAAAGAATGAAAGACATCAACGCGCAGAGGAGGACACCGCGTGAAGAGAAGCGTTCAGGAGACGTCCACCGGAGAACGCCGCGTTCGATCCACGGCGTCGCCATCGGAATTGTCGAAAGTCATATACCCTGACGTGGCTTACATTGTGTTTAATGTATTCATTTATCCAACCATGCAAATTTTTTTATATATTTTGTGTGAATTCACTTAAAAGGAATTGAATCGAAGATAATTTAATTTTGTCTAATTTAGATGTTTATGTAGATTATCTCTGACAGAATTCGATTTCTTCACGAAATTGGAGAGAATTCATGTAAAAGGAATATTCGAAATTTAATTTTGACTTTTTCCTTGTAAATTCAGTGAAATCCTTCTACCTTCTCTTTTTTCAATGGAACATTTTGCAACTCTTATTGTTAGGGATAATGTTTTATTAATTATCTATTTATGTTTTAATGATGAGTAATGTTATTTTAAAGTCTTGAAAAATATATGTTTAATGTTAATTAATATAGAAGTTTATAATATACATGTTATCAGATGAATCACTTCAATATTAACCCGAAGGTTCGTAGTGTTATGCGATAACTTTACGTGAGTTCGTAATGTTAATTGGTAACTATACAGAGTTAATTAGTTATAAAGTTTCTTATTTGTTATTTATTATATGAGTATTATATGTTATAATTATACGAAGTAAGTTCGTCAAGTTAGAACTTAATCTTATGAACATTAAATTATATAACTATATTGAATAAGTCTTAGTGATTTATTGAACATTATTCATATATTGTTTATTTAATGTTATTACGAGAAAATGATTTATAGGACATATCTATTCAACAGGACATACTTATTCAACAGGAATATCGATTCTACAGGCATTAATGACAATTAATGAAGAACGTGTATGAAAAATAGGTCATTAGATTTTAAGTATAAATACCATTTTGTATCAAATGAAATGTATGAATTCACATTATTGTTTAGAGAGTTATTAGAGTTAAGAGTGTGAAGATCATCTAGTCGACTTAGGAACTTTCAAAGATATGAAGGAGTCACATTGCTTTGTGAGAAAAATGGTTTGATTACCATTTAGAGCTTAATTGTTTAAGTTTTTCTCTAAGTTTCAATTGTTTTATTGAAAAACCTATTCTACAAGGGTTGTTATGGAAGAAAACACTGAAAGGTAGGTGCCTTCAAAGTGTTCTGGTGCAAACACTACAAGGTTCCATAATATTTGGAGTTAACGAAAGTTCATTAAGTTAGATGATAACTTTACAAAGTTGGTGTTTTATTAAAATTAGCGTTCTACGTGAATAGAGTTGTAAACATCACGTTGCATAGTGAACTTAAAACTCTTGAGTAAGACTCAAGAAATGAAGTACTCAGGGTTATAGAACCACTATAAAAATCTCTTATGTCATTTTATATCTATTTTCTTAAATTTACTAAGTTGATAAATTTAAATTATTTATTTAGTAAAAAAAGGTATACGACTTAATTCATCTTCCTCTTAAGTAGTCTCGATCCTATACTTATGTCTTTTAAAAAGTTTATTTCGTGAATAGTTAAATTTTGAAAAAAAAAAATTTACTATTTTTAAAATAAAAATAAATTTAATTCTATCTAATTATGTCACATGCACAGTATATCCTGTTTGATTTTATAAAATACATAAATACCTTTGTATTAAATTTAAATCTAATTAAAAAATAAATTCTTAATTGTTTATTTTCTTCCCATTTTAACGAATCTTTATGTACAAGTTTCCGATAAGTTTATAAATAACTATTTCTGTTAATTTTGATACCATCCATTAAAAAACAATGTGCAGTTCTTTTTCTATCATTGTCCTCCGCCGGGCCCCCATGCATCTGCGAGGTTAGATGATTTTTTTTATTTCTTATCTTTTTTTTTTGTGGTATCGATTCATATATAGATTTAAGTCTAGTCGATTTCGAGTATCAGATAGAATTTAAATTAGAATTAATTTTGTAAATGAAGTTACGTAGTAAATTAAAATAGTAGAAATTTATATGTTGAGGTTTGTATGATAATAATGGTAGAAGTTATATAATTATTTACCATAAGATAATCTCTATGATTCATAATAGTTTAAAATTTTATCATCAAATGAAGTTGAATTTTACTGTAAATTGTAAAATAAAAATTTACATATAAAAATTTGTATGATACTGATAATGTATAGAAATATGTATGAAATTAAAGTTAAAGTTAAAAGATCGTTATTACATGGAAGTATAATCATAGTTTATAATATTCTATTTAAATAAGACTTTCATGTTTTTAATACTTTTGCTTGCCTATGGTTTTTTTTTTTGTTTTAGCCTGTTATTTTGTGTTTGCTCTTTTAGTCCAACAGAAGTTTGTACACTTTGAAAATTAAGAGAGAGAAAATAAAGAAATGAAAACGTAAATTTTTAGATTTTTGCAAGAAATTCAAATTTAGATTTTTTTAGGTATAAAAAATATTTTTTTCCTATTGGTCTACCTCAAGGGAGATTTATACCTTTTAGAAATCCTGTAAAAGAAAATTTTAAAAAAAAATTTAAATTTTGGAGTATTTATACATTTCAAAAAATTTGAAAAAAAATTAAATTTTTCTGCCATTACTATTATAATTTTTTTCTATCATTATTTACTTGTTTTTCGTTATTAGCAGAAATTTCATTATGACACTTTTTTAACTTTACCAGCAATAGTTAAACTCGTGGTTACAAGAAAAATATAAAATTATATTTAAAATATAAAATATTTATAATTTTTTTAAAAATTATTTTTTTAGAATTTATACAATATACATAAATAATTTTAAAAATATTTTATTTTTATTTTTATTTTTTTCTATTTTATAAATTTAATCCTTGACATTTTCCGCTTGTCGGCATTTCGCGTCCCGACCGCGTTGTTCTACGTCACGGCCTGCTACCTTTCTTGGACTCTAATCTTTACATCTTTTAAACTGTACCTTTCACTCGGTTTAGTTGGATGGTCATGGATTACTTGTATTTTTATCTAACCAATCTCACTAGAAGAAAAATAGAAAAAGCATTTAAACCGTTAATTTCTTGTTCATGGTTATCCGAGCGGTTGGTGCGTTGCAAGCCACGTACGCCTTCGGCTTCTTGACTTTTGCATTTTCACACTTTTATTTGCACGAGTCATCTATCGAATAATGTTATCCGAGCGTTTTTTAGTATGGCTTTTTTTTGTTACAGAAGTAAAAAAAATATTTAAAATTATATTTACCGAATAAGAAAAAATGTATTGATTTTTACGTCATTCTCTTCTTTCATTGTCATGAAACTTGTGGATTAATAGAAATAATTTGACTTTTGAACATCTGATTTTAAATATTTTTTTGATATTCATAAACATTTTAAAAAAAATATTATTTTAATATAATTCTATTGCATTTGCGGAGTTTCGAACTTAAGGTCGTAACATTAGCAAGAGACCTTTTAACAACTAAGATGTCATTTTAGTTGTTGATATTCATTGACATTATAAATATGTCTTGTTTTCAAATTGATAACTGAGGGATTGTTTGTGTATATCAAAAATTTGAGAAATTAAAATTTAGGAAATAGAAAATGAAAATTAAAAAATGAAAAAAAATTTAAAACTGTTTCTACGTGTTGCAAAAATGTAAGAAAATTAATTTAAATAAAATTTATGAATTTTCTATACTTTAACATTTTAAACGTAATTTTACATTTTTCGTATAATTGCGAGTTCAATAATGGTTGAGGGAGATTGAGTAAGATGTACAAGGTTAGAAGAGTGTATCGTGATAAAATTTTTATCTAACCGTAAAAATTTTCTTAACCAATATGTGAAAAATGATGGAAAAAATTTATATTTACAATAATAAAAAAGTTTAAAATTTTTTAAAAAATTTTAGGATATACAAATGATGAAAATCTATAAATTTTTTAAATATTTTTCTTTTCTAAGATTTCGTTGTCAGAAAGTTTGGAATGTAGTTGGGTGTTCATACTATTACAAAAAGGTCCGGTGTAAATATAAAATCTACTGTGTATTTGGTAATAATGTATTTCAATTTTAAATACAATGAAAAATTAAAAGTTGAGTATTATTATTAAATAAAATAAAAATTTATAATAAATTATAAAATAAAAATTTATACGATAATAATAATATATAAAATTTTGTACGAAATTAAAATTAAAATCAAAAGATCGTTACTATGCTCAAGATTCTCTGGCTAAAAGATATAACGATAAAGACAATAAGAATATCATCAACTAACCATTTGAAGCTTTGGATCTTTTTTTTTTCGCTTTGTTCGCTTTCCTTTACTGGGACTATTATTTATTTTATTTGTCTAAACTTTTTATTTAAAATTTTTTCTCAGGCTAAAACATTTTTTTTTTTAACCAAAAAATGTCAACTGATCCTAACCCTCGGATTTTTCCTTTTTTTTTAAAAAAAAGAAGAAAATGTGGTTAATGCTTACGATCTTAAATTTTAATTTAAATATAAAATTTATCATTTTTTGGAAGAGATGGAAAGATTTATATTAAAACATCATCATGAAAAATACAATATCTGTAAAGTATAATAATTAAATAAAAAGTTGATTTTTCTATGGTTAGCGTAGATTTTCTCGTAGACATCTAAAAATTTTTTTTCTAAATTTATTGGTGTTTGTGAGTACCAAAATTTTTTTATTATAAATTTATAAGTAAAGTTTATTCATTAAAAAATAAAAATCATTAAATGCAAAAGATAAATACAAGTAAATTTTTCTAGACCTCAATATATGTTATTTTTTATAAATATACAGTTTTATATTTTTTAAAAAGAAAAACTATAAACTTATTTATTAACCAAAACTTTAACTTCAACTTTAACCATTACGTAGAGTTAGAATTAAGTAGTCTAGTAAAAGATATTAAAACTATATATAATAAATTACAAGAGTTAAAAAATTTGACGAAAATAATAACATATAAAGTATATTTATTAGTTTTTTTTTTTCAACTTCGAGAGTTAATAAAAGTTAAAGTAGAATTGATTTTGTAAATAGAATTAAAAGTAAAAAGTTTTATATACAAATTTATACGATGATAATAACATGTAAGATATATTTACGAGTAATTTTTTTAACTTTAGAATTAAAAAAAATTAAAGTTAGAATTGATTTTAATTAAAATTATATAATAATTTAAATAATAAAAATTTATATAATAATAATAATTTTGAAAATAATTTTAAAAATTAAAAAAATTTACATGCAAAAACACCGATAGTCTATTTCTTGTAACGGTACAAAACGGCAGCATAGGGTGGGGCCCAGGACCTCCTGTCAAGTACCCCACCACCACTTCATCGCTCACGTGGTCTCGCTGGCAAAGGTCCTTGCACTGGTCCATTTACACAAATGCCCCTGTGCTTTCCCCATATTCCCATCCCACCCCTATCACCTTTCTCCTTAAATCCCACCCCTCCCCTTCCACCCCTGTTCGCTGCTCCCCGACCACCACCGCCGCCGCCGCCGCCGTAGAGAGAGCGAAAGGAGAAGTCGCAGCTCCAACGAAAACCACCATGTCGAAGGAAGTCACGGTGGAGACGGAGGCGCCGGCGCCGGCGAAGGACTACCGGGACCCCCCGCCGGCGCCGCTCTTCGACCTCCACGAGTTCCGCCTCTGGTCCTTCTACCGCGCCATCATCGCGGAGTTCGTCGCCACCCTCCTCTTCCTCTACGTCACCATCGCCACCGCCATCGGCAACAGCAAGCAGATGGACCCGTGCTCCGGCGTGGGGACCCTCGGGATTGCGTGGGCGTTCGGGGGCATGATCTTCGTGCTCGTCTACTGCACCGCCGGCATCTCCGGCGGCCACATCAACCCGGCGGTCACCTTCGGGTTCTTCCTCGCGAGGAAGGTGTCGCTGCCGAGGGCTTTGGCCTACATGGTGGCGCAGTGCCTCGGCGCCATCTGTGGCGTGGGCATCGTCAAGGGCATCATGAAGTCCCCTTTCACTAAATTCGGCGGCGGCGCGAACGTGGTGCATGGTGGGTATTCCAGGGGCGCCGCCCTTGGCGCTGAGATCGTCGGCACCTTTGTCTTGGTCTACACCGTCTTCTCCGCCACCGATCCCAAGCGCAAGGCCAGAGATTCTCATGTTCCGGTAACTTTCACTCTTCTTCTTCTTCTTCTTCTTCTTGAGATCAGGAACCCACAAGCACACTGCTCTGTTCTAGGTTTTAGCACCTCTCCCAATTGGGTTTGCTGTGTTCATGGTGCACCTGGCGACCATCCCCATCACCAACACTGGTATCAACCCCGCCAGGAGCTTGGGCACCGCCGTCATCTACAACAAGGACAAGGCGTGGGATGACCAAGTGACTTCTTCTTCTTCTTCTTCTTCTTCTTCTTCTTCTTCTTCTTCTTCTTCTTCTTCTTTTGACCCAATTCTGCATCCTCTTGTCAGTGGATCTTCTGGGTGGGACCCTTCGTCGGAGCTCTCGCAGCAGCAGCGTACCACCAGTACATCCTCCGGGCCGCCGCCGCCAAGGCTCTGGGCTCCTTCAGGAGCGGCAACAACAACTAAGAACGGACTACTGTCATGTCATCCTCATCGATCATCCGTTGTACCATACCCCATAGAACAACTACTTGCTACCGTTCCCCTCCCTTCCACCCATCTGTGATTGTGTGTTTGCATCTTCTGCTCATGTATGAACCAGGCTTGATCCGTCATAATTGTCGTTTGATTTGCTGCTTTAACTATCATTCTTCCGACTCCATCGCCGTCTTTGTTTCACATCTCTGTTTGACTTGTGTCTTACATCTCCACCGCCGCCACCGGCCGCGCCGCCGGTGGTGGTGGTGGTGGTGGGGTGACGATGATGGGTTTTCTTTTCCTTTACAATGGTTGTGCGCTGGAAAGGAGGAGAGGCAAGGAGGCCCGGTCTCCAATGGTGGTGGCAGTGGTAGACCAGAGGCCAGCTGATTATCAACACTGTACCGGACGGCGCCGTCACGGTCGCCAACGGCCGTGTGCTGTCAAGCGGTGAGTGGAGGAGGGTGTAGGTGTGCATTCGGTGGATGTCACATGCTCGTCCGTGGCCGGTGGCCGGTGGCCCCCCCCCACCACCGCCCCCGCCGGCCACCTCCGGCCGTCCTCCTTTTTGCTCTCCGGTCGCTGCTTGCCAAAGATGCTCTCTTGCAAAAGCTCTTCCATTAAAACAAAGACAAAAAAAAAATTTAAGAAAAGGGAAGTAAGAAGACCAGACCTGACACTTGAGCTCTGGCCTTTTCTGGGGATGATTTTTGGGGAAACTTCCCTTGAGAGTTGAGAGTTACGTGCTTTTGTATAAGTAATTTTTTTTAACTTCAACAAGTGTTAAAAAAATATATTAAAATTAAAATTATATAATAATTTAAATGATAAAAATTTATATATTTATTGAAATTTGTATTAATGAGAGTTACGTGTTTTTGTATAAGTAATTTTTTTAACTTCGAAAGTGTTAAAAAAATATATTAAAATTGAAATTAATTTTATAAATGAAATTAAAATTATATAATAATTTAAGTGACAAAAGTTTATATATTATTGAAATTTATGTTAATGAGGGTTTGTATCAACAGATTAAGGAAAATTGAATTGAAGAGAATTTAATTCTGTTTAATTTAAGTATTTGCGTAGATCTTCCGTAATGAAATTCAATTTTTTCACGAAATTAGATAAAATTCATTTAAAAAAAAGATTTGAAATCTCTCTACCTACATTCTTCTATAAGACATCTTGTAGTTTTTGCCTCTCTCAACAAGTTAATAGTTAAATTTTAAAATATATTAAATTTTTACTATTTTTAAAATAAAAAATAATTTTAATTCTATCTAATTCTGTTATATATACAAACATTAAAATTTTAAATTTTGTTCAATTTTACAAGGTATACAAACATCACTTTATTAAATTCAATTCCATTTAATTCAATTAGAATTAAAAAAAGCTGCCCATGAATGTACCCTTAGAGTGTATTTAGTGACAATTTTTTTTTAATTATACAAATTAGATAGAGCTGAAGTTGGAATTAGTTTGGTGAATGGAGTTGGAATTATATAATAATTGTATAATAATTTAAGTAATAAAAATTTATACGTTAAAATATGTAAAATAATAATAAACTAAAAAAAAAATTGAACCAAACCAAACCTTAGATAGAGTTAAAGTTGAAATTAATAAACTAAATAAAATTAGATTGTATAATAAAAGTTTACATGTTAGAGTTTATGCGAAATTAAAGTTAAAGTTGAAATAAACAAGGTTTTTATTAAAGCATTGTTTAAGGTCATTTCTAGTCAATTTTTAAAATTACTTTCAATGTCATTATTATTTTATAAATTGTAATATATAAATTTCTATCATCTTAATTACTTTACAACTTCAACTTCTTTCACAAAATTAACTTCAACTTTATCTAATTTCTAGAATTAACAAAAATTAGTCTCAAATGAAGTCTAAGGACTCGTTTGTTTATTTAGCTTCAGCTTTAATTACTATGAAAAGTTGAAGTTGAAGATAATTTCTTAAACAATGATAAAATTGCATAATAAATTATGAAGTAAAAATTTATGAATGAGAGTTTATACAATGATATAACATATAAAAGTACGTATAAAACTAAAGTTAGAATTTGTGCCCAAGTTAAAATTTTTAACTCGGAAAATTCAAATTTAAGTTAAAAAAATGAAAAAAAAATTTCTTCAGTGATTTTAAGTTTACCGTCTTACATAGCCATCTTGACTTTTTAAAGTCTTATCTCTAATTTTCTAATAGAAAAATAAAATCTTACGTATTCATATTTAAAATATTTTAAGCATTTATACTACACTTCAAACTTTAAATTACAATTAAAAGAGGAAATTAAAATTTTTAAAAAAGTTATTAGACCAAACCTATGTATGCTTCATTTCTTTAGACGTTTTTGTGAAATTTTTGTCTTTTACAAGAATTTTCTTGATTCAATAGGTAGGAAAATGGCAGAAAAATGTATAATTACGGTAATGAAAAAATTTAAATTTTTTTCAAATTTTCTAAAATGCACAAATACTTGAAAAATTTAAAAAAAATTAAAATTTTTCCTTTTCCAAGATTTCCAACGTACACAAAATATTTAAAATTTCGATTTTTCGATTTTTGGATTACAAAAATACATTTTTTTATTTTTAATTTTTTTTTTACTAATTTCAAAGATGTATTTAATAACGATATGTTCCCATTTCGAACCCATTTCAAACATTATGTAAAGTTGAAAGTTGAGTGTTGTTATCAAACAAAATTAAGTTATTCAATTCTACGGTAAATTATGAGATAAAAATTTATATAATAATGACAATAATACGTAAAAATTTATATAAAATTAAAATTAAAATTTAAAAAAAAGGTTATTAGACCAAACCTTCATTTGTTTAGACGTTTTCACGAAATAAGTTAAATTTTTCGATTTACGATAAAATATTACGCGTAAAATGCGTATGGCTTCTGCCGACTGGGACGGACGAGGAAATTCGAATAAACCCAACGAGTTTCCGTCGCGGCTTACGATCTTCGGACGTCGGCTTACGATCATTTTTAATTAATTAATTTTACGTCAAGTGACGTTCATTTTTAATTAATTGTACGCGCGTTTCCGATAAACGTCGCAACGAGACGGACGTTCGTTTGGGGGTCCTGTGTTTTAAAAAAACATTAAAAAAATGTTTACAATAAATAATCTTACAAATAGAAATAATTTTTTTATATTATTTGTGATTTTTTTGTATTAATTAATTAATTTTAATAAAGTAAAATCTTTTCTATATTAGAATTAGTTTAAATATACTACGTGTAATACGTAGAATACTCTAATAAAAGATTGTACTTGGAAAAAATTGTCATATATCAAAAATGATGAGTAAAATTAAGATCTTTATAAGTTTTTTTCTACTAATCAATTGATTTAAGTAAGGTAAAATTTATATGATATCAAAGTTAATTCATATATACTACACGTAAGACGTTATGTATAATATTTCAATAAAAGACTTATAAGTGTGAGGGAGTGTTGAAAAAAAATTCCTACGTTAAAAATGATAAGTGAAACTGAAATTTTTATATGACTGTAAATTTTTTACCATGTACTAATTAATTTAGTTTAACGTTTCTTCCTACGTTTTGTTTTCAAAATTATTAATTTAAGATAATGCTGTTGTATCATGACATGTGATAATGCACACAAGTTAAGATAAAGGTATTATTTATTTGGTCAATTTTAACTTTATTTTCTTTAATTCTATATAAATTGAAATTGCATATATCATCGTGTAAATTTTTATACATAAATTTTTATCTTATAATTTATTATATAATTGTACTATTATTTAAAAAATAACTCTTAACTTCATGTAGTTATTAAAGTTAAAATTAAAATTAAAATTTTCATTAAAAAAAAAAGCGAATGTCATATGCAAAGGTCAGCCCACTAACTCATCATTCATTTTATAGTTTCATTGTTTTATACTAATGTTATTTTATAGGGAGATTTTTTTTGAAGATTATTTCATAGGAAGATTACAGAAAAAAAAATCTAAGTTCAGAAAACTCAGCTGAGAAAGATTTATAATAAACTTAAATTAAAAAGTTCACCCATTTGACCTGCTGTCCTAATCTTAACCCAGCTGTAATATATATATATATAAGAAAAAAAATGAATGTATCTATAAAAATGATTTCTATGTGTATTTATTATTTTTAAAGTTCTATGTTACATTTAAATTTACCGTTAAAAATATTAGAATAATTTTAGATTAATAAATATAAGGATTGAATTAGATTTAATATATGAAAAATTATTTCACATGTTGTTAATTAATTTTAAGATAAAATTTTAATATAACATTGAGATCAATTCATATACATACAAGTATAAAAATAGACCACTAAGTGAAAAAAAATGTCACGCTTCACTCAATAGTTGCAATTTACAGATAAATGTTTATTATTTTCAAAGTTCCGTATTGTATTTTTTAAGAAATTTCATTTCAATACAATATCAAAACCGTTTCATGTATATTCATTCGTAGATAACTGTAGACATAAAAATAAGGTGTACATTAAAATAATTCGACATTGATAAAATGTAGTGATTAAATTAAATTTAATATATA
>JAMKPZ010002157.1:0-31253 GCA_024699675.1 Amphibolis antarctica
AAGACTTTGGATTGTTTTATTCTAGATATAGTTCACTGGAACTAGTGGGGTTTGGTGATGTTGATTATGCAGGTTGTAAATCAGAAAGAAAAAGTACTAGTGGCATTTGTCAGTTACTAGAAAATTCTTTAGTTTCATAATTTAGCAAAAAACAAAATTGTGTAGGCTTATTAACAACAGTAACTGAATATGTAGCTGTTGCACTTTGATATGCTCAAATCCTATAGATCAGACAAACCTTAAAAAATTTTAATCACACTTTTGAACCCATAGAGATTTTTTGTGATAGTAGCTCAACAATTAATTTGTCAAAGAATCTTGTTTTACATTCAAGAACAAAACATATTGAAGTCAAACATCATTTTCTAAGGAATAATGTAAATAAAGGAAATATAAAGTTAAAGCATGTTCTCACATCTGAACAATTGATTAACTTATTTACAAAACCCTTAGATGAAAATACTTTTTCAAGATTAAGATTAAACCTTGGTATATGTAGACTATTTGATGTTTAAAATGTTGTCTTAGTGTCCTATCCATTATTCAAGTTTGACTTTTTCGAAAAAAAATGGAAAAATGAAAATGAATATAAAGTATTTGATATTCATGTTTTTCTCAATTTTTATGATTTTATATATTTTCCTATATATTTATATCACAAAAGAAAAACATAAAACTCTTTTGACTATACTAAGAATCTTTACAAAAAGATGGGATTTATTAGTTTGATTCAGTACTTTAATACTACAACTGGTTAAATGATGATGATTGTATGAATGCATCTTTATGTCTTCATAGAGTGTATTCAATTTCAGTAATCATAATGGAGTAAATCAATATAACATCTAAAATTTGTTTTGTGAATAATCTTTTTAAGTGCTGGTATAAATTTTATGAACTTAATGAAAAGTCTTTCAAACCTATCATACTTGGGCAATTAAGTCTGTTAGGGTAGTTAACTCGATGTACTAAGTTTCTCAAAACTCAGCAACCTAAGATCAACTGATCTGGGATTGTTGACCTAAAGCTTGATATATGGGTATAATAGAAAGTTTGAACTGAGATTGTTTTAATTTATGTTAAATGTGTTTTTAAATACAAGCAATATTAATGTTCTTAAAAGATATACTGATATTGAAATTACTTTATTATTATTTACTATGTTAACTATTCGAATGGAGTGTATTTAAATCATTCATCATTCTAAACCATGTGATTAGGGAATAGTATTTTTGCATTGTTTTTAGATTGAGAATGTTCTATTTTGATGTTTTGATGATTAGTGCAGCCATTAGATTAAAAATATCAAAACTAATATTTAATTTGTAATAGTATATAACTATTTTGATTATGCTTCTTAATTTTCTATTTTTGAAAGTTTTTTTTTTTTAAAAAAAGGGAATAACTCTATCTTACGGGGAGCAAACTATTCTTAAGGGGGAGAAATTCTTAATTATTTAATTTTAATAGAGTTCATTTATGAGTTAAATTAAAATTAAAAATTTAGAACTTGAATAGGATCTATGCATTTAAAATGGATTAATTACTTTACAAAGATCCATAGTTCTACTTCTACCTTAGAGACCTTCCCAATTTAAGTTGTTCTGTCATAAAACTTAGGAGTTTCGTTAATTTCCCAGAACTCTACAACATTTTAATGCTAGTCTCCCATAGTTTTTCGGCACTTTAATGTTCTCACATAAGATACATGCAACAACTTAAATTAAGGTAAAGCTTAATAGAAACAATCTTTTAAATTAGATTCGATTAAAAAAAAAATTCGACAACCTTAACCCCAAATCTCTTAGCATATAAGGATTAAATTCCTAAAGCCCTCTACCCTAGACTTCGAAAGAAACATGCTTATACATAGAAGAAGAAGCTTGTCTCTCTCACTCACAACAACTAAGCAATGGCACAAAGGAAGAAGATTACTAAAGTTCCACTACTCCCGCACACCTGGCAAGTTAAGATTGACAAAGTTGAGCAAGAAATACAGCTGTTGAAGTTGAGGTATGATTTCACTTCTAAAGTTTTTGAAGCAGTTGCAAAGGAAGTTAAGAATGCTGAAAGAGAAAATTGGTTTCTAAGATTACGGTCTCAATGAGAAAGATTGCATAATGTAAAGTGTGCTGAGCGGTATGTTCTGAAATCGTTTGCCAAAATGATGACACCACACACAATAGTCAAAGTTGGAGAGTCTTCACGAGCTACTGCAAGTTTGTGTAGAAAAGCAACTTCAGCTAAGAAGACCAAAACCACTCATCCACTACTTTCAACTTTAGAATGCTTCACACCCAAGAGTAGGGTTGAAGATTTTGAAGACTGATTTAAAGCCACCACTGCACAAACACAAACTAAGGTAGTTAGTTCTGAAAATTCAAGTAGCAATTTTTAGTCTATAAGTAGTGAAAGTGATAATGAGGGAATGTGGATAGATAAAACCTTTCTTTCATCTTTTGTATTGAGATGTTTTCAAATGGTGATTGGAAATTTTGAGAAAAGAGAAGTTATTGTCTCTTAGTCTTCTCTGTATATAGTTGATTCTATTCCAACAAATCGATTACACTTTGTTGTGAATGATTTATGTGTGAAACTTGTATATAAAGGAAAATCATCATTCAATTTGATTAATTAGAGGAATGATGCCTCTAATTCTATTTTAACACATAAAGGTAATAGATTTCAAGCTTTTGCTGAAATGCAAAAGTATATCGATAGGAATGAAAAGTTTCCTAGAATTTATATTCATTCAATGAATCAATGGAAGCAAGAGGATGCTCTTGTAAGCACAATTCCACCTAAGTCTAAAATGTATACAGGAAATTTTGAAGACATAGATGGTATATTCTCAGTTGTTCTAGAAACAGTCCTTATAGAGGAAAATAGTCCTACTAATGATCAGATGGACATTGTAGAAACTATTTTGAAAAATCTAAAGGCATAGTGGTCTACAGTATCTGCTCATTTAGAGGAACAAGATAATGTTTCTGAAACACCTGATGATTAAACGTTAGGTGATTATTTAAAGAGCTTGAAAAAGGATAAGTTACATGCAACTGTTCAAATTGAGGCACAGGAACAGGTTGAAGAAGTATTAAAGTCTTTACAGATAGAGCAACCAATTTCTGAACAACCTTTAGTTGCTGAACAAGTTGTGGAGGATGCTCCTACAGAACAAATTCGAAAATTTATGGAAGAGCAAGAAATCCCTCAAACTATCTCAAGTGATACACCAGTGGAAGAACCTTTTGATTTGCATATTGAAGAAGAATATGTTGATTAGCAACAAGAGACTTCACTTGTAATAGATGAAGATAACTTACATGTTGAGGAAGATAAGTTATATAGCAACATAGACAACAATGTTTTTGAAGTATCTCCTTAGTTGGTATATGACACATTAAAGTTGAGAAATGAGAGTGTACGGTAGTTAGAACATCTCTCTACTTGCTAGATTGGAACGTTGGTTCATTAGCAAGAAATCTTCAATCTCATGGTAAATTACAGTACTTAGATAAACTTAATAGCAAAGCTAAGTTCATTGCAAAGATTCTGCAAGCAGAAATTTTTCAAAAGAAAAGGCATTCCGAACATAGAGAAAATTTGCTTGTATGCCACTTATGTTGTTATGCAGAAGATTCAATTAAATTGGTGCACACTATTTTTCTATTCCATTCAGAACAGACATTCAAAGTTATTTTATAGAATCAATCTTGTCAAGATGATAAATGGTATAGGCTATGATGTTTATTAGTGGCTAAGAAAATCTTTTAAGATGATACCATTTACAATGACTGAACTTGAAAAGTTTATTTAGAATGCACCAGTAACAAAAATATAGTGGCAAACAAAAAATGAATAGGTCACAGCCAAATCCTTCGTCAATAGAACAAAATTTGTTGTCTCTTACAGAGATTGCCTACTTCATATAGTTAGGAGAACAAATTGGTGGGTGACATAGACAATAATTAGCACTATTCTGAATCAGTAGAGAAACCAAGGCTAACTTGTATTTTCTGATTTCTTATTGTATTGCTATGCTTAAAACTTGATTTGAACCTTTGTTTGTATGTGTTTATTTCAATATTACTTGTTACAAACAAACTTTGTTAACTATTCAGTTTTATTTATAGTGTCTTATTTTAATTTTCTGTTCAGTTATAGTTGTTTCCTACATTTTATTTCTTCTTAATTATTTTCGCTTTTCTCTAACCAGTACTTTGTTGAATAATGACAAAAAGGGGGAGATATATTTGAAAATTGATAATTAAAACTATAGATAATTATAACATCAAATTAATTTTGTCATCATCAAAAAGAGAGAGATTGTTGAGTATTATGTTTTGATGATTATTGGTTAATTACAATGCTAATAATATTTGATGGTAATTTAAAGTTGTAATTATATTTGTTAATTATCTATTTATTATCATTTGGATATAACTAGAAATATTATGGGACTTAATGCTAAATTATTTAACACTTGAATATTTGATTCAGGTTAAGTGTTTTAAATTAGTGGATTAAGTATATTTAATTTTTTTTAGAATACTTAAGTTTGATATTCGATGGGCGAGCTATAGTGTTATTTAAATAAGTGTTAGATATGAATATAGTTCATATATCAATGATGGAATGTCACATAAAATTTTAAGTTCACACATGATGAAAGAGTTGGTGTTTTGATGTTAAAAGACTGGACGATTGATGAAAAGATGAACAGTGTATCAGTGTTTTGACATTAACACATGATTTTTTAAGTTATACGTGTGTGTTTTAAAGTACACATGGTATGTGAATAATGTCGGAGTTTTAACACTAAAGTACCGTAACTTTAGGCAAGAGATGATGTAGGGTTCGGTGTTTTAGTGAAGCACATGAGTTTTTAAGTTAAATACGTGAGATTCAGTTTTAAGTTGTGAATAATACTTAGGCATTTTAAGGTTACAAGTCTGAATATCCCTTAGATATTAATGTTAAAAACCTAAGACTAAATAAATGGAATTAACAATTGAATGTTTCAACATTTTATATTTGAATTATTCTTAAGCGATCATGTAGGGACATGCCTATGCTTTTACAAGTAAAACGTGGATGTGATCGTGAACTTCGAAGATTTCAAAGAAGAATGATTGGATCGTTGATATTTCAGAATAGTCTAGAAAAGAAAAGAAAAATAAATGTAAAATTGCAAACACAGAGCACATGTTCTATATGAACGTGAGATGAATCAGAAGTTGTTGAATATTTCAAAGACACGTTCAAAGGTTTTCATGAACATGGTGGAAGACATGGAGGAAGTGTATTTCACTCTATAAATACACTTGAAAAATTGGAAAACAAAGAGGCAAAAAAAAAAAAATCATTATGTAAATACATTCAACGAGTTATAGAGAGAAGAGTGTGTTTTAAAGACAAAGTTCCAGCTTAGGTTCAACAACAAATTTTGAAGATCAAGATTAAGTTCAACTCGAAGGAGGCATTTAAAGTGTTAAAGCTTTAGATTGGAGTTAGTTCGAGGTTGAAGATCGTGAGTAAAGATTCAATATTTTTGATCAAGTAAGAATTGTACTAAATGGTTAGATTTTGTAAAGAGGAAAAATAATATTTTAGTAGTGTGGAAAAATTGTTACATTAGTAAAGCAAAATCGTTTCCTCTTACTCTTCTTGACTAAATCTGAAAGTTTTAAATTGAATTCACAAAAAGGGTTGTGCTTAAACGTTGTAAGGAATCTCGTTGAATAAAGTTGAGATTTTTCTGAAAATTGTGTGTGATAGTGTTTTTGTTTATCTACTAAGATTTAATTACTTTAAAGACAATTCAGCCCTCATCTTGTAATCGTAAATGCTACTAAATCGATCATACACTTTAGCTATCCCAATCATCCTTCTCATGGATATATCCTGAATATAACAATAATTAGAATAGAATTTGACAAAGCAATTTAATTGTTTAGTAAGTTTTCTAACTAAAATAAGGTTCACTTTAAATGAAGGAACATATAGCACATTGTTAAGTTTAAAAGTATCACTAACCTAGACTCTTCCTATACTTGAAACACAAGTGTTACTATTATTTGAAAGTTTAATAGTAACATTGGGATGTGAGTTTATGTGATTAAAAACATTTATATTATGACAGATATGGTCAGTAGCTCTAAAATTAAGTATCCATACATCATCATAAAAAGAGCTTAAAGAAGTTGCAAACTTACAACATTGATTGATGGATACTACTTTTTCCTTTTTTGTTTCATCAAGGAGAGACACGAGTTGTTTGAATTGATCACTTCTCATCCCAATATTTGCAAGTTTATCTTCTTGTTCTTTCTCTTGAGTAACTGCATGTTTGATATTTTTATAAGCTTTAAGGTTGTTAGGATCATACCTCTTGTGGAGTTTATACCCAAGTGGAAAACCAATCAGCCAATAACATTTATTTGGTGTGTGTTTTGGCCTTTTGCAATTGGAGAAAATGATTTTACTTTTGTTGACATTGGATTTGTTTTTGTCAACTACAAATGCCATTGAGGATTTTCCACATTTGAAACTTGCTTTGATGGTCTTCCTTTCTTATTCTTGAAGTATCATAGCATAAGTTTTGTTGACAGTAGGAATAACATTAGAAGAAACAATTTGACTAATGATAGTGTCATATTCATCATTCAGTCTCATTAAAAATTGAAACATTTTTTCTTCTTTCTTTCATCAAGTAAGGTTTTTGCTCCCCCACAACTACAATTATGTTGTCCAATCATATCATTAGGTTGGTCCCATAAACCTCTCAATTTAATGTAACAATCACTAACATTTTGACATTCTTGAGAAATATTTGTTACATCTTTTTTGAGCTTAAAAATTCTTGATCCATTTTTTTAAGAAAATTGCTCTCTAAGGTTTGTCCAAAGGTCTTTAGCCTTTTCATGATAAACTACACTATTCATAAATTCTGATTTAATTGAACTAATCAACCAACCAAGTACAAGATTGTTGTTTGCTGACCAGAGTTGATGATTTTTTGAATGCTCATTGGTAGCAAGTTGTTCTATAATCTCATCAACAAAATCATATTTATTTTTTGTTTTTAAAGCTATTGCTATGACACATCTCCGAGAAGAATAATTTTCACTGCTTAAATGTTGGGCAACAAGAGATGTCCCTAGATTATCTAAGGGATTTATATGATATTGAAGCATGTGAATTGATTCTATTGAACTTGTGCTTATATTACTGAAACTTGACATTGTCAGATCAATGGAAACGATTGTGGATCTCATGTTTACGCAAACTAGTGTAGTGCAAATCCCATGATCTCCATAGAAAACTTTGGATCTTTTGCAAATGAAGGAGATGAAAGGGGGTTGAGAAGATGCAATGTTCCCAAAAGCATCAACCACCCATCAAAGTTCTGATTGTAGAGGTTGTGGAAGGGACACAAAGATCAAAAGGCCATTGATCACCGATTTTTGCAGGTAATTGTTTGTTGATGGTTGATCATCATTTGTTGGTTGTCGATCATCATGTGCAAGGTACAATCGTCGATCGTTGTATCTCCTCAAATGTTCTTCATTTCACTGTGTGTAGAGATTGCATCTCCTCTGATACCATCTTGAACTTGTTATGGTGAGTGATGACGTAGATAATCTTACATCAAGATGAGGTTAATGACATGAGGTGTTTGATGGCGATGATAGAAGGCGATAAGAAGAAGGAAAACTAGGGTTTAAAGAGGAAGGAGGATGTGGCCGAAGGAATGAAAAAAGTTTTTTAATGTAAAGTATTAAGTGTCTTGCAAAGAAAGGGTAAAATCGGGTATATATACCTTTATAACATTAACGATAAGAAAATACCCTATAATAGTAAATAGCTCTATTTCTAACAAAGACATCTCATCTTCAATATTTCTTTAGATGTTATTCTCCTTAAGAATATTTATCATTTGTAGTTTTTTCTAAATTGAAAAATGCTTATTGATTTCTTTGAAAAAAATTGTTTGGACTTTAGTATTATTTTCTTAAAAAGAGACAATTTTTAGACTTTTTCATATTTTAGGATCATTTATTAAATCTAAACATATTTTTATAACATTTTAAATTTATTCTTGTATCTAGACACACCAATTTAAAAGAGAGTTTAATGTTATCATAGGTAATTATAATCGAAAATGTTGCCATTGCTTTTCTTTCGATTTATATATATTAATTTAAAATTTTTCAATGATAAAAATTATATTTAAAATAAATATTTATAAAAATATCCATTTATTTTAAATGTTTCTAAGGCCTTGTTTGAAAACTATTCTTTAAATTTAAACTCTAACTCTATACAAACTTTCATGTATTATTATCACTATATAAACTTCAACGTATAAACTTTTATTACACTAATTACTATGGAACATTAAGATTTAGAGTTTAGGATTTAAGATTAGACTAACTATATACAAACTTCAACTCTATTTGTTTTATAATTCTCAATTCTCTAAATTCATCTAACTTTTAAAGTTAATCAGAGCTTTTCTCACTTGTTTGTACCACTTTAAAAATTAGAAAAAGAAGAAGCAAATTTGGACTTTTAAATCAGGAAATCGAGAATTTTTTTTGTTTGTTTGTGCTACCCGTGAAAAATGAAGAAAATTCAATTAGTTGGCATTTGTGCATACCAAGGAAAATTAAGAAAATCTGAAAGAAGTATAACTTCTGTAAAATAATAATATAACATTTATATAAGCAATAAAATAGAAATACACAAAATTTGAAATTCTAATATATTGTTTTTCCAGTACATGTAAATACAAATAAACAACATTTGAGTTTTATAATTTATCTCGTAGATTTTTAAGTAAATCTTTTCCATTTAGGGTTTATTTGTGTATCTTGAAAATTAAAGAAAAAAAAATTTTGGAAAAGGAAAAGAAAAAGAAAAGTGAAATTTAAGAAAAAGAAAATTTAGAATGATTGTTTGTGCAGCACCTAATGAAAAATCTAGAAAATTCTCATTCTCACTTTATTTGTTTGTACACGTATCAGAAATTAAAGAAAATTTTCATATAAATTTTATCTACATAGTTATAAGTTCAAATAATCAAAATTAAATATTCAACTATTTGATTACATGAGAATTGTTTTTATAATTTTTGTGGTATTCAATATGCAAAACAAAATTTTCATCTAATTTTTATGAATTTTTATTTCGCAGAAAGTGACTGTGACAAACGAATGTTTACAACAAACAATTGGCTACGATAGAGGAGCAGCAAAGGTAAATAAGGAAGATAAAGATAAATGAGTAGTAAAGATGAAGGTAGATGAATAGCTGCAATAGTCACGAGTGCGAGCGTGAAATTCGACAATCATGAATGTAACTTATAGTCACAATTGTGAGTGTGGTGAACTTAATTTTTCTAAGATAGTGGAAAGAGAGGTAAATAGGAAAAATAATACTTTTATATTATCAATTTTTTTAAAATTTTTAATTTATACAAATAACTAAAAATTAAATTTTTTTTAAAATTTTTAAAATTTTAATTTTCACTCAAACCCAACCCCCACAAACACACCTTTTTTCTTCTTTTTTTTCAAATTAAATTTCGTATTACCGTAAGCCTTTGTCCTACTTGTAAGCTTTTTCGCTTTCATCTTTTTATAAACCCTAACTTCGTATACCGTAAGCTCGGAAAAACCCTTCCCGACGCTTCCCCTTCTCCCGCGACACTCTCGACTACGCTCACCGACGCCGCTCCAACGCACCGCCGGTCGTCTCCCCGGCCCCTACTCTGACGTCGCCCCTTCGTTGTCTTCGTCCTTGTCATCGTATTCGGCATCTCCAGAACCGTCGACGGTCCGTGCGGTCTCCATCGTCGTCCACTGCAGATCTCGGTACATAAGACCCGCTAGTCGTCGTATCCACGACCTGGTCACCGACCCACTCCTCCTTCTTCAACCTATTTTTACTGTGTCTCTTATGCATATCTATGCGCGGGCTGTGCATAACATTTTTCTGTAGTTGAAAGTCTGCGTATGTTGGGAGTAATGCTTTCTCTTGTTGGGTATGTAATGCTTTCTCTTGTTTGGGTATGTTGGGGGTCAGCGATTAGTAATGGTTAGGGTTTCATTACTCTCCGGTAGATTTTTATTTGAATGCTCTCTGTTGGTATGCATTACTGTTAACGATATTGTTAAGTCAACGGATTGCTCTCTGTTATATTATTTGAATAGCAGAAATTATACCATTGTAATGCTCTCTGCTGTGATTGTCAACCGAAATTATGACTTGTATTTGAATGCTCTCTGTTATATTATTCGGGCATACCATTTTACAGTGTCATAAATGCAGAATATTCACGTATAAAGATTGATTTCCCAAAATGTACGTTAGGGCTTTTGGAAGGGTTTAGCTGTGGGTGCTCTTCCTCTTCCGCAAGGAGCGTGGGGTTGAAGAAGCGTCCACCGACTCCTCATTCTCTGAGATGGCTTTCTGGGGTTGGTCCCATGATCCTGTCATTGAAGACTGTGGATATGGTTTTTTTTGTTCCTGACGCTTCCTGTTTGATTTGCAGGTGTTGAGGTGAAGCCAGGGAGGCCGTACACTCACATTCATGACATTGCCAAAGGAAAGCTCCGCCTCACACAGGTGAAAGGTTTAATCTTTAGTTGTATTTTATCAAAATGTTGGATTTTGTTAGTTATCAACTTTTTGGGGAAATATTGTTTTTCTTTTTTTGTGTTCTTATTAGCCTTGTTCGTGTGCTTGTGTAGGCTACCTTAGGGAATGGGACCTCCTTGAAGAGGATAAATCTTCAGTGCAATGTCGGTAACAAGAGCCCTGTTTTGCTATGTGCATTGCTCCCTGAGAAAACCGAATCATTGTCATTTGATCTTGAATTTGAAGAGGAGGAAGATGTCATTTTTTCTGTCATTGGGCCAAGAAGCATCCATCTTTGTGGGTACTTTCTTGGCCCTTCTGGTCATCATGATGGTGATGAGACGTATCCTTTTCAATTGTTTATACACGTACTTATTTAGTCTAAGATTTGAAGGGACAAGTGTTTTTTATTGAATGTCAATGCCAATGGTAGAAGCTTTCTAGGTTTGTAGCTTACTTGGGCGAAATTAAGTTGCTACTCATTATATGCTACATGTAATCACAATTAATTCATGAAGATTTTACCAAAAAGTTTACTTATTTGTCATAAAAGATTGAGATATCATTACAAATTCGCTTCTTCATTTGAAGGGCAAGATTACCCTTTTTTATCTTGGAATTCCTTATAACATAAATAAAATAGTATTATCTTTTTATTCATTACTTGTAAACATATCTATATATAATTTAATGTTATCCACATCACCATCATCCAATTTGGGAGCAATGTTGATAACTAATAAGTGCATCACATCTGCACGCAACTCTCCAATTTGTAACCTTTGGGTAGTGGTGATGGGTTTGCTTGATTTATTGATCATTAAAAAACTCATGTATACTATTGAATTGGTTTTATATGGTGTTTTCCCTTCAAGTGTATAAAGAGATTCTTATGGAGAGGATATTATGGAGTCAGCCAGTGACTACTCTGGAAATTCTGATGGTGAGGATGAATATGAGGAGGACTTCATTGATGATGGTGATCTTGAGATGTTCCCTCCTTCACCAAAGCCTAATAGTGGTGGTATAGTGCTTTTTATGATATTATTTACAAGGATCTATGGTACAAGATAGTGAACTACGTTTCTTTCACAATTTTATGATCTTTAATAAAAGATATGACTTCAATATTATGTTTTACGGAGCAAGGTGTGAATATTTGCATTTTTCCCATTGTAATATATAGTAAATTAGATAAATCAGCTAAGAGATTTGTCCTACTTATTAAAAAATAAATTTTAGTTAAATGGCATAAATCACAACTTCCCATTGATTCTTGATTTTTCCAGCAACTTGTTTTTGGAGTAATTTTTGTTGGGTTGTAATTTCGCTTTGAATCATACATGCTTTTGACTAACTTTAAATGGACCAAGTAGATGTTGCTAGTTTAATAAACTTGTTTTTTGTTATTCATAATATCATTGTAGTTTGCATCAATGGTGTGGATATTGTAAATACAAGAAATGGTGGAAGAGTAGATTGATTTCATTAACTTATAAGAGACCTCTATATATACACAATGACAACAAATACATGGAAAACAATGTGAACTAAACCTACAAGAAACTCTACCTTAATGTTAGGACCCATTTATTCAAACACTTACTTTATCTTAAGCTAAAGTATCTAAGATATTTGGCTTGCAATAGATTCGAATATGATAATAAAGAAGGAAATGAAACTTGGATAAGTATAATAGGTATTGAATAAGTAGGAATTGTAACAGCTACTGTAACAGAAGTGGCAACAATATGTAAGAAGAAATGACACTCTTGCTTTGACTGCATAGCTAGAAGGCATGTACACTAATTGGCAAGCCCTAAAATTCAAATTGTTGGTATCTTTAGATTTAGTCAACAAAGATGGGTACTTATTGAAAAGAATTGCAAATGTAAGATCTTGCAATCATCTACATAATTGACATCAAATCATACAAAATTAGTGATACAGCAATGCTATTCGGTGTCAACACCTGTGGAGAATGGTGACTATATTGATGGAGCAACAATGCTTTAATGTCAAGACCCACACAAGAAACAGGTAAAAGAAACTTGAAGAAGGTTCATAATAGATGGATTGACAAATTTCAATTTCTTTCCTTTCTTCCTTCCATTAAAACTTGTATTTTTGACACTTTTTATTTCTAAGAACTTTATTCTCCTTTCTCTCTCTCTCCTTTTTTATTACTTTTCCTTGCCCATGTGCAATGCCCACTCTCTCTCTTTTTGTCTTTTGTTAAACAAGGTCTTTGCCTCTCTCCAACAATTAGACTATTGGCCGTAGATTTTTCGTACTCTCTTTGTTTTTTTGACATTTTTGGGTTTTGTAGTTATTTATTCTTTCTCCTAACCCTTTTGTTTTATTTGATTATTTTATAAATACATATTCTGTGGACATTGGCTTACATTAGATTTCCTTTGGTTTTTCTTATTGTTGGTAAATTCGTCTTAGTTGACATTCTCATGTAATTTATTGTTTCAATTATAAGTACTAGATATATATCTGTTTCATGGCATTTGATGTTCTTCAGCCTTCCAAATAATGACTTACATGTAAGTAAATATGCATGGTAGTATATTAGCAACTCATGTTTTTGAAATTTGAACAGCTTTGAATTGAATTATCATAGTAAATCACAACAGTTTTATGGTAATAAATGTTCAAAGAGTTGCTAAAGAGATTCAGATTAGATTTCAATCAACAGAGCATAAACATTTGAATTCAGTTTGAATATTTTTGAATGCTGTTTTTAGATTTTTAATTCAATTAATCCAATATTGAATTGAAAATTTTCCTTGGTAGTGAAGTTAGATTCAAATAATATTTTGGATTTCAAATATCTATTTACATGCCTAACATCAAATGGTTGACAATGGTGTTAGGGGATGAAAATGTCTGGCAATGTTTTTTCTTCGTTTTTTGAGTAGTTCTAATCCCAGCCTTTGGTACCATATTTGGAGAGAAAAAGCATTGACTTGTTTTTAAACGACTATTATGTACTTGTATGGTTTGGTTAATGGTATTGTAATAGATATCCAATGACTCATATAACCATAACCACTAGTACCATATAACAAACATAAAATTTTGGTTGATGTTTCTAGGTAAAATTTATTCTTTAAATGTATGTACCTTACCTCTAATTCAAGTTGATGGTTTTGAATCATTATGATCCTGTGATAAATGCAAGACCTGAAAACTCTATAATATATTTCATCATATGCTTTTTTTGTAAGACTCTACAATCTTTTGCCTTTATGATGCTAAACAAGTGGTAAAATTTCATCACCCTCCACTTTTAACTTGTTTTCTCTTTTTTTAGTTGTAATTGAAGAGATCACAGATGATGAAAAACCACAAAGGGGTACTGATGGTCTACTGCGCTTAAGGAAGCAGCGGGTGATTGTCTCTGATGAAGATGATAATGGTGGTTCTAAATGCCAAGTAGCCCCCGTAAAAGCACGCCTAAAGCTTCCAGAAAGTGAAGATGATGATGGCTTTCCTATTTCATCATCTCTAAAAAACAAATCTGATGAAAAATCTACTGTGGGAAATTATGAATCTGAGGGAAAAGATATTGTTGGTATGGAAGCAAGCCTTGAAAGGTTATTTTCTATTGACTCTTAGCCTTGTAATGCTTAAAATGGAAAATTCTTGTTTCAGACGTCACTTGTTTGGATAAAGATATGACACTCATCATTTTTCTTTCATCTAAAACTGTCTCAGGGTAACTGATCAGTCATCTAAGAAAGCTTATAGAAAATCAAAAAAGAAAAGCAAACAACAGTTGACAATTGAGAAAGGACCTGATGGCAATACTAGTTTGTTAGAAAATAGAGTTGGTAATGAAGAGATGAATGTAAATCAAGCACAAGTTGAACAACTTAGAAAGGGTGGTGAATCTGATGAGTTTAGAAAAAGTGGCAATATTGGGAAGATTAAGAAAAGGAAGAAGAAATCAGTGGAAAATGCTACTTCTACACCAGCTTTGCTAGGAGAAAAAACCATTCCTAATGAAAGTAAAGGCCAAAGTCTTGACATGCATGGTGGTGGAAAAATTATTAGTAACAAGTAAATTCATTTTCTTTCATTTAATTTATCCATTCTAAATCATGGATTTGTTCACTCTTTTAATTTCTGATTTTTTCTTGTATTGTTTATTTTGTCTTTGACATTGAACAGGGAAGATGCCTCTGTGTATGAAAATGCTACTCCTGTTCCAGTTTTGCTAGGAGAAAAAACCATTCCTAATGAAAGTGAAGGCCAAAGTCTTGGAATGCATGGTGGAGGAAATATTATTAATAACAAGTAAATTCCTTTTCTTTCATTTAATTTATCCATTCTATATCATGAATTTGTTCACCCTTTTAATTTCTTCATTTTTTCTTGTATTATTTATTTTTTGTCTTTGACATTGAACAGGGAAGATGCCACCATGAATTCGTCTATGGTTCTTGAAGATACTGGAAAGTCGAATAAAAAAAAGAAGAAAAGATCTAAAAGTGAACTTTCCCAACATGGTCTGGAGGCTGGTAAAGAAAATGCTCAAAATGAAGGTGATAGGTTAGTATCGTCCTGTGATTCTCCTCAAGGATTGGGCTATATATTAATCAGTTTTTGTAAAGCTCCCACTGCAATTAGGTGCTAGTATATATTGCTAGTTCCGTGGCTGTTTTACTGTTCATATTTGATGACATTCTTTCTTGTTGATATTGATAGAAAGATTCTGTCCTTACCAATCCACCTGCTGCCTTGCTGCTTTGGATCCATTTAGATCAAATTATGTTAATTGGGTTTATGTATGGTTTTTTAATTTTTCATAGACTATTAAACTTGAAAGTGGAGGATTTGTTGACTATCAAAACTTACAGAGAATGTAATATTAACTTTTGAAGACTTTATTTGTAGAAACCTCAACACTAGAAAGTCAGAGAAAAAGAAGAAGAAAAGCAAGTCTGATGGCCATGCTAAGGTTGATGGGAAAAATGTTGATGTGACTGGACAGATGGGGGAAGTTGAAGCATATCAGACAAGATCGTTTTCCAAGGGGTTGATCATGGAGGAACTAGCTATGGGCAAATCAGATGGCCAAAGAGCTTCTAGTTGAAAAAAGGTAAATGTTCTTGTTTCTCATTTGAACATTGGTGGGGTTTATCATCTAATAATACATAAGATAAAATAATTTGCTTTTTTTTCTTATCTCTGGTGCATAATGAGCATGGTTAGGTTGGTTTGACATAATGCCTTGAGTCCTATTCTTAATTCCACGTTAATGTATATTGTGAATTTCTGTCCCCACGTGCAAAATTCTGACATGATATTAATGTGTATCACTGACTTGAATCGGGAAGCATTGGTGTCATGCATATTAACATGGAGAGGAAACTAGGTAACATGAATAGTCTTGCTTTCTGCCTTTTCTGCCTTTGACATGATAACGTGGTAAAACTGTCCCAAATTGGGAAACACTAGTGTATATAACATGTAGAAGAGAGGAAGCCAGGTGGTATGAGAATTATCTAGTCTCTACCTTTTCTTTTGATTGTGGCTGCATAGAATATTGGGTTTTCATCCTTCTCAAAAATGGACAATCAAAAGGTGTGGTTGATGGATGCATATTCACTAGTGTTTTTTTCTCATACAAATAGTTATTATCATGGATTTAAAAATCGAGATGTGTCACCTAAATTTCGATGATCCATCTTGATTTTCCATTTTAGTGACATCAATTCTTTCTCGAAAATATGACGGATCAAATGATTCATTTTTGTGGATTGACGGATAATTTGATCCAGTTTAATTGAGTTTGGGGAGGTTGGATCAATTGATTCGACGAAAGGATTGATTGATCCTTTCGTTAGGTTCACCTGCTAGGTTGCTACTTTCTTTTGAAGGTTTGATACTTCTTACATTCACTTCTTGTTAAAGGCTTTGTTAAATGCTTCACCAATGCGAGTATCTAACCTTCACCACTGTGAGCATCTAAAGCCTTCGTTAAAGGCTTCTCCATGAATGTCGAGGTCTCCACTTCTTGGGGAAGACATCATCACTGGAAGGAATTGAACTCATTAGTGTTTTTAGGAAGAAGGGTGCAAGATTTCCATTGCATGTGGGAAGGGAAAAAAAAAGAAAAAAAACACATTTCAAAAAATGAATGAAAAATAATTACTAATGAATATAGATTTAAAGAGAAATTATGTTTAGAATTATTAAAATTATTTCATAAAAATTTAAAGAGAAAAATAAAAGGAAAAAATAAAAATTATTACATAAAAAATATGTTTTAAAAATAGCAGAATTATTAAAAATAAAATTTAGATTTTTTAAAAAGTTTTTAAAATTTGTGTTTTTTAATTAATAACAATGTTCATCTATATTCTCCGTTCTCATAAATTTTATCTTATATTTCTTAAATCAATTAATTTAAGAATTTTTAAAATATATTAATTTCATTATATGTATAAAAATTTATAATTTACTTTACAATTTTATAATTGATGAAATTTTTATTTAATAAAATTATAGAAAAGGAAAAAAGGAATTAATATATATATAATTTCATGGTTTTTAAAATCATTTGTTATTATGAGTTTTTTAAATGAGGCATAATTATTTAAGACTTATGCATGCGACTACCACATTTCTACGTAATTGATATTTTGTACATTATAATTGCCTAAAAAATTTATGTTGGTGTTTTTATGTACTTGTCACGGCTTGTTATATTTTATCCCTAAGTTTCAAGTTAAAATTTATTTTTTTATAGTCATTTCCATGAAAGTATCATGTTTCTAATGATTCTCAATCTTCAATATGTTTACTTTTTTTAAAGCACTAAACCTCAATACAAACATGTTTAAGACTTTTCTTATGCATGCGACTACCATATTTCTACCAATTTTTAATATGTTTCCTTGTTTTAGGAATGGTAGAAGTTGCACTAATCGAACATAAGAGGAAATTAGCTTAAGTGGTTTTGTTATATCTTCAAGGAACTAAAGAATATATCATTTAAGAGGGGAGAATTAATTAATGTAGATGAAAGTAAAAGTAGAGGAAGACCTAAAATTACTTGGTTAGCAATTATTAAAAAAATTTAAATTTATGTAATTTAATTGGAGATTTGACCGTAAGTTGAAATGTGGAAAATGATTTTCATGTGCCCAATCCATGTAGGGGGATTATGGTTTGGATTATTATTGTTTTGTTGTATGTATATTGTGTATGGCTTACAAAAAAATTTAATTAAAATTGAGCATGTGCAGGTATCCAATTGGATTCCTTGATAATTTCTGGCATATAACTTATTTTAGGAATGAAAACCTCGAAGTTTTGACCAAGGCCAATATTTGTTAAAGTTTTTATAACATCATTTGTAATATCCGGTTTTTGTTAATTACATTGGGAAGCTAAATGGAAAAATAGTTGACTCTAATATTGGTCAACAACCCTTCCAATTCCGCCTTGGTATGTAGTTGAAGAATGTTTACATAATAGACAGCCTGGTTCAAAAACTTATAACGGCTAATTGTAGGTGTTGGGCAAGTCATTAAGGGGTGGGATGTTGGTGTCAATGGTAATAAGCTCGAGTTTTTTCGTTTTACTATTTTTAAAAATTCAAGAGCGGCAATTCAGACCTTTATTTTTATTTCTCAATTTTCAGGAATGCGCATTGGTGACAAAAGGAGATTAACCATTCCACCTTCCATGGGGTATGTGTTTCATCCTATTCGTGTCAGAAACATTGTCTTTTTCATTGGTGATCTAAATATGCCTTGTATGGAGAATTCTAACTTGGTTTTGGTTTACAGTTATGGAAGCAAAAATGTGGGAAAGATACCTGCGAATTCTACACTTGTTTTTGATGTTGAATTGGTAGATGTTAATTGACAGATGCGTATTTTTGCAGCAAGAGGCACAACAGCGGGATGTTAGTTTTTGTAGTACGGGTCTGCTGGAAACTTATCTAACCTCCGTATTTGGACTGAAGGGTATAGCATCAAAGGTGGTCCTTAAATTTCTTTTGCTGATAGTTCTTTTGAAGATGGTGATATATTTAAGAGAATAGCATAGAGGTGACAACATATTGGGCAAGGTAAAACTGACACAATGGTATTTACACTTTTTGTCAATGATTTTGAACAGAAGCCCTTATAATGTTGAAATTACATAGTGCATTTTGGTATTTCCAAGTTCACCTGCTTGCATGTCTTTTTGGGCATTATAGATCTTTTACTTTTATGTATTTCTATTTATGATCATATGTATCTTTTGGAGTTACAATTGGTTTACAGTAACTCTCTCTGGATTTGGGGATTGGTTGAGAATGTTGCCAGTAAATAGTTCTGTCGGGTACTTCATTTTTCCATGAGTTTACTAGAGTGATATCTGCCCAAGGAGGGTTTTAGGTTTTAGTGACTGAGTTTGACATTATTTTTAAAAATATTGTGTTAACTTTGGGTGCTTGTGAGTTGGTTAGAGCTGCTTGATTGATGGTTCTCGATGATGAAATTTCCTTCAAATTAATTTAGAATTAAAAGTAAATGAAGCTGCTTGGGGCATGAGACAGATGTGGCTGTGATGGATGTGGACAGGCATCGTGTGAAATCCAAAAGCTTCCGTGAATTTTGTGTACTGGAATGCTTCCACATTTTCTAAACTTTTGTGGGATTTTTCAAGGCCAAATTGTAAATTTAAGCATTTCTTAATGAGAAAAATGCTGTTTTCGAAATTCTCTGAATTAAGAAATAAGTATTGAAATGTGTTGGATGGATTTGAAATGAATTGAGTTTGGGAATAAATTTTGTTGCATTTTTCTGTGTGTTGGATACTTAGACAGTTTTCTATGTGTTCTCTTCTGCATTTTTCCTGTAATCGTGGAGGAAGATGTAAATGGATTGTGGGCTTCTTTTAGTAATTATTACTTTTGATATAATTTTAGTATATTAGTAAAGTTTCAAATTTTAGATTGTATGTTAATGAAGAAGACTTGTACAGTTTTTTTCTACTTGGGTCATAAATAATGACTATTTTTCTATTTAGAGATCTGTGATTTTGTCATTTTGAAATGTAGACGAAAGAAAGGTGAAAAATAACAAGTCATATTTTTGATTATTCTTTATATTTTTCAAAAACATTTTTCTTGATATCTTTCTGTTATGATCTGAATATATCAGTTTAAAATTTGTTTATGAAGATTATATTTACTTATAAAATCTCAAAAGTTCAACATGATAGGAAAATTCAAGAAAGTTTGAATGATAGGAAGGAAATCTTGGAAAGACAACAAAGAAAAAGGAAAAGAAATTCTCATCTGTTACAATTGCAATAACATTGGACATATTAAAGGTATTGTCTACCATTGAAAAATTTTGAGAACGATAAGAAGGAAAACAAGAAATACAAGGAGAGAGTTTTTCAAGTTAAATTTACAGGTGTCCTTAAATAAAGTTAATATTAAATATAAGAAATTGTAAATTAAGTTTACATAGTACATATTGAGGAATTGGAGAAAATAAATGAAAATCTGGAATTAGAAAAATAGGAACTACAATATGAAAATCAAAAATTATCTTTGTTTCTATTGAAGATGATACTAAAAATCTTGTTTATGAAATTAATGAGTTAAAGAATGAAAATGAAAAACTAAAAAGTAAGGTTTTTGAATTAAATCAAAAATCAAATAAGTAGAAAAATACTGTTAAGATCGTAAAAGTTTCTTATGCAAATGGCTTTCATAACCAAAGGATTCGATGAAAAATATATTTTTGTGTAGAAGAAATTTAATTAAAAAGGTAAAATCTGGATGCCTAAAGTTAATAAATTTTCAATTGTTAAATCTAACCTTATAAGACCCAAGTAAATTTGGGTACCAAAATTAGTGATTTTTTTCTACTTTATAAGTAGAGATTAAAAGATCAAGATAGATAATGGATAATGGAGTTTCAAGGCATATAACAGGTGACTGTTCTATTACGAAGGATTTGATGGAGGTTGATGGAGGATATATTAAGTTTAGCAATAATGACAAAGGTAAAGTTACAGGTCTAAGTAAGATTAGAATTTCAATGGATAACTTTATCAATGATGTTCTATTTGTAAAAGGCTTAGGACATAATTTGATTAGTATTACTCAGTTTGAGGATAATGGTTATAAAATTTTATTTGAATTAAATAAATATTTTATTAAAAACAAATGAAACAAAATTTATTACTAAAAGAAAGGGAAATGTGTATGTACTGAAGCTTTCCACAGATACTAAGTCATCTAATGCATACTTAATTGCTTGTAATAGTAATGATGCTTGGTTATGACATAGAAGACTAGGATATGCAAATATGAGATTAATAAATAAATTATCGAAACACAATCTTGTTACAGGCTTACCTAATATTAAATTTTCTAAAGATAAATCATGTGATACTTGCCAGTTAGGTAAACAGAAAAGTTCTTTTAAATTTTGTGATATGGTTTCATCTAAAAGATTGTTACAACTAATTCATATGGATTTGTTTGGACCTACTCAAACTTTAAGTATTGGAGGAAAAAGATAAACTCTTGTATGATTTTTCTAGATTTACCTGAGTTTTCTTTGTTGCACATAAAAATGATGTTCCTGGTGAATTTAAGAAATTTTGCAACAATGTTCAAAATGAAAAGGTACTGAAAATTCAGAAGATTAGAAGTGATGATTTGAGTATTGATCACAAGTAATCATTTCTAAGTGCTCCTTCACAAAATGGTGTTATTGAAAGGAAAAACAAATCACTCTAGGAAATGAATAGAACTATGATTAATGAGAATCATTTGCCAAATCTTTCTAGGTTGAAACTGTGAACGTTGCATGCTTTGTAATCAATCGTGTTCACATTAGAATCTTTTTAGATAAAACTCCATATAAGTTATGGTATGGTAAAATTCCTAAAGTATTTTTTTTAAAACCTTTTGGCTGTAAATGTTATATTCTAAATACAAAGGATAATAAAGATAAGTTTGATGCAAAATCTCAGTTAGGAATTTTTATTGATAATTCTTATATAGAGTTTATAATAAGTCTTCTAAGACTGTCGAGGAGACTTTACATGTTGATTTCGATGAAAATTTATAGGAAATTGTAGATCAAAGAGTTTCCAATGATGAAGTATCTAAAAAGGAAGAAAATGGAAATGATAAGAATTCATGGGATCCGACCCCTGAAGAAAGAAATTCCTGGAAATATATCTTAAGTCATCCAAAAGAACAAATTATTGGAGATATTTCAAAAGGAGTTTAGATCAAATCCAGAATAAAAATCTGTGGAGCATGTGCATTCATCTCACAAATTGAACCAAAAAATGTGGATGATGCATGTGAAGATGAATATTGGATGCTAGCCATGCAAGAAGAGTTAAATTAATTCATAAGAAATGATGTTTGGAAGTTAGTTCCAAAGCTTGAAAAATATACAATTATTGGAACTAAATGGTTATTTAGGAATAAATTAGATGAGTTTTGAAATGTTGTGAGAAATAAAGCTAGATTAGTGGCTCAAGGATATACACAGGAAGAAGGTATTGACTATAATGAAACATTTGCACCTGTGGTAAGAATGAAGTCCATTCAGATGTTACTAGCTTATGCCTGCTATATGAATTTCAAGCTTTATTGGATGAATGTTAAAAGTGCATTTCTAAATGGATTTATTAAAGAAGAAGTATATGTGAAACAACCACCTAGTTTTGAGAATGAGAAATATCTAGACCATATTTTTAAGTTAACGAAAGCTTTATATGGTTCAAAACAAGCCCCAAGATCATGGTATGAAAGGTTAAGGGATTTTTTGTTAGAAAATAAATTTAAAGTTGGTAAAGTTGATAAAATACTCTTTATTAAAACTGAAAATAAAAATACTATTGTTGTTCAGATATATGTTGATGATATTATTTTTGGTTCTACTGATGACTCTTTGTGTAGAGATTTTGAAAATTCAATGAAGAGTCAATTTGAGATGAGAATGATGGGAGAGTTAACTTTATTTTTAGGTTTGTAGATCAAGCAAATGGAACATGGAACTTTCATTTGGCAAGAAAAATATACATGTAGTTTACTGAAAATGTTCAATATGGAAAATTGCACATCAATAGGTACTCTAATGAGCATGTCTATTAAATTAGATGTTGATACTCAAGGTAAAAGTATCGATACTAAAACATATAGAAGTATAATTGGTGCTCTTCTATGTTTAACAGCAAGTAGACCTGATATAATGTTTAGTGTTTGTGTTTGTATGAGATTTCAAGCTAAACCTAAAAAATCTCATTTAATTGCTGTTAAAAGAATTATTAGATACCTACATAGTATTGTAAATTTTGGATTGTTTTATTCTAGAAATAGTTCATTTAATTTAACAATTTAAAGTGATGCAAATTTTGTAGGTTGTAAATTTGAAAGAAAGAGTACTAGTAGTACGTGTTAATTATTAGGCAACTCTTTGGTCTCATGGTTTAGTAAAAAGCAAAATTGTGTGAAACTTTCTACCACTGAAGTAGAGTATGTTACTATTGCATTATATTGTGTGCAAATTTTTTGGATGAGACAAACTTTGGAGTATTTTGGAGTCACTTTTAATCCTACTAAAATTTTCTGTGATAGTAGTAGTGCTATTAATTTATCTAAAAATCTTGTATTGCATTCTAGGACTAAGCATATTGAAGTTAGACATCACTTTTTTAGGAATCATGTTTTAAAGAAAAATATTATTTTAAAATTTGTATCTTCATAAGAACAACTTATAGATATTTTCACAAAGCTGCTGGATGAAAGATAATTTTCAAAGATCAGAAGAGAACTAGGAATCTGTTGGCTAAGAGATGTAAGTTAACTGTTAACCAAATATTCTGGTATATTTACTGTTTTCTTAACAGATTAATTGCTAGCCCGAGCTTTGGTGTAGTGGTAGCACTGATCCTATCAAGTGGTGTCAGAGCCTAGTGGTCTTGGGTTTGAGTCCTTAGGGCATCAATTGGGGGGTGAGGATTGTTAGGGTCTGAGCTAGCAGTTGCCCTCGTGGCGGAGGCGTAATGCTCGCACGGTTATCAAGTCAAACTAAAATTGCATAATGCAGCAAATAAAATAAAGTAAATTGAAACTGAAATTCTAAATAGCATGTTGCAAGAAGTTAAAATAATTAAAGACAAAAGAGGCAATAATTGTAAGCTATAAATGTAAGTAATGATAAATAAAAGCAAAGTGAAGCAGAAAATTAGTGTAAAGGGCTTAGAGTTGTGAACTAAAATTGTAAACATCAGGATGTAGGAAATTTAAGTAGGTAACAATAGTGAAAACAGAAAGTTGCTGGATTTTGATTGATTGATTTTAGTTTGCTTTAATTGATTTTTTTTTTAGATTCCGTGAAAGCGAAACCAGAAAATAACACATGGAGTTTAAGTTTAAACCCCAACGGAGTTGCCAAAAAATCTATGTGCATCTGAAATTATAGAAAACCATTCTATAACTCCTAATGACCTAGGTTTTGACAACTAACCATTGACCAAATTGTCTAACCTAAGATAACTAAGGAAATCAAGGGTTTAGAGTTGTCACCTAATTTTTATATTGAAAACTAGGAAAATAAGAGGGTGAAGATTGAAACCTGAGGTAAGCCTCATGAACTGTCCGTTCAAGGCTTAAAAAGTTTAGGGCTTTCAAGATTTTAGGTAAGTACTTAAGGTACTCATAGAGGAAGGTGTTAGACATTCCTATGTACTCGATTTAAAAATCGGCCTCTGTTATTTTCCATATGGGTTTTGCTCTAGGAAAAGGATTTTTTAGTTTGTTCACCTTAAGGTTTTAATGTTGCATAAAAAAAGGTTGGGGTCGGTTGACCTAAAATGAGCATGAGGTGAGGTTTTACTCTAGTTACTTTTATTGTCTACTACTGGCTTTGGGATTGGATGACCTAATTTGTGAATAGAAGAGGGGTTTTGCCCTGATTGTCTTGGATTTAAGAGTCTCATGGTTGCTTAAAATAAGTGTTTAAATAAGGAGCTAAACTAAAAACAATGGATGGAATCAAAAATCACTAAGGTGGGAAGTTGACGCACTACAAGATACTATTGTAAATGCATCTAAATGGTGAAAGAGAAGTACTCATGCTAAATACTGGCATTGATGGTAAACAAGTAAAAGATGAAGTAAATTTATCCTAATAGGAAAGAAATTATGGGAAACAGGTGATTTAGCTTTGAAGCCTGTGATTCACATTCCACTTGGTAAAGAGACCTCACCTGTTGAAGAACTTCCAACGAAGGTCAATAGACAAGGGCAGGAGTTGTGGGTGAAGCAGTTGCAGGTGAGTCAAAGGTTGCGCAACAAAGGAAGTTCACTCCTTCAAATCCAGTTGTGCTTTCCCAACGGTGAAAGAGGGACTTTTGCAATTGGGGGAGGTTCACCCCTTCACAGATTTAGTCATCGACCTCTTTCAAAAGTGAAAAGTGGGATCCCTTGAACGATCATAGGAGTCCTCCCTTTATGACTAAATCCTCTATGATTTCCACTATTTTCCCCACCTAATCCCTTGCATCCCTTGCACTTAGCAAAATTTAAATGGACCAGTAGTATTTCGTCTCGCCTAGAGAGGAATATAAGTTGGTTGAAAAGTCAGAAATTAAATTAAAGAAAATAAATGAACCAGCAGAACTTCCTCTTACCTAGAGAGGAATATCTGTTGGTTGCACTTAGCAAAATTTAAATGGACTAGTGGAATTTCCTTTCGCGAGGAGAGGAATATTCGTTGGTTGAAAAATCAAAAATTGAATTAAAGCAAATAAATCAACCAACAAAACTTACTCTCATCTTGAGAGGAATATTTGTTGGCTGCACTTAGAGAAATTTAGATGGACTAGCAAAACTTCATCTCGCTTGAAGAGGAATATCCGTTGGTCGATGTTGACACCCCAAATTTGCAATCTTATGTTTTTGCATATTTTGTTTTTCTCTCAATCTTCAGAATTTAGTTTGATCAATCTTTTCCCTACTTGGAATTCATAGAGGTCCATTACCTTCTCTTTTTTCTTCTCTAAGCTTGCAAGGGTCCATTTATCCGAACTTTCAGAAGTCCACTCAAGACCCTTTGTGGCTCATTTCTCTTAATTTCCTTCACTTTCCACTTTCTAGCTTTTATCTGGACTTTCAGAAGTCCATTCAAAAACCTTTGTGGTTCCTTTCTCTCAATTTCTTTCACTTTTCTCTTTCAAATTTTTATCCAGACTTTCAGAAGTCCACTTAGGAACTTCGTGACTCCTTTCTCTTAATTTCCTTCACTTTCCTCTTTCTAGCTTTTATGTGAACTTTTAGAAGTCCACTCAGAAACCTCTATGGTTCCTTTCTCTCAATTTTCTTCACTTTCCTCTTTCTAGCTTTTATCTAAAATTTCAAAAGTCCACTCAGGAACCTCCATGGTTCCTTTTTCTTAATTTTAGTCATTTTCCTCTTTTTGGTTTTTATTTGGATTTTCTGAAGTCCACTTAGGAACCTCTGTGGTTGCTTTCTCTCAATTTCCTTCATTTTCCACTTTGTAGCTTTTATCCAGACTTTCTAAAGTCCCTTCAAGAACCTCTACATTCCTTTCTCTCAATTTCCTTCACTTTCCTCTTTCTAGCCATTTATCCGAACTTTTAGAAGTCTGTTAACAAGCTTTCCTCTAGATGTTTGTCTTTCAATCAAACTTTCAGGTTGTCTTTCTAGCTTCCCCTAGGGCTATTGATCTCATCATCACTAAGTCCTTAGCTAAGAAGATAGCCTCTAACCCTATCCATATTGCTATGGAGGAAGCCCCTGTTACTTCCTTCCAAATTCCCACTCCTCCCAACATGACTATAGTTTCTAGGAGGAATCTTGAGACTTCTAGGTTTTCCCCTCACTCTTACATTGTTCCTCATCAGGTGGAGAATTAGGTACCTAATTCCTTTACTTTTCCCATTGCTCCTTCCATTGAGTATGATCCTCCTTTGGTTCCCCACTTAATTGTCTTGGTCGACTCAGAAGGACCAGTCCAAACTTCTTTTCTCCCTACCTGTCCTCCCCATCTCTCAGATCAGGCTAAGGTTGACTGATTTGCTGTTATGGCTCAATACATTCAACAACTGACCTTGGTTTATCACATTGAAACTCTCCACCATACTGAAACTCAATTCCCTACCCCAAATCAGTTACATGTGGAGGTTCCTTTCTTAGCTCTCGAGACCACACCCCCACAGTAACTATCTTTCCCTTAGGGTCTCATCCTCTTCACTACAGCCTTCTCTAACCTATTATGTTCCTACTTCTATTCCTCCTCTTATTGTTCCTATGGATACACTCCTTCCCAAGGGATCCATTCCCTTAGACCACTCTTCTTTAGACCCTGCAGTTCCTCCAAACTATGTTCTGAAAAAATTGGTTGATCTATAGAAGATGGTGCATTGAGTCAATACTTCTATGGATGCTCTCTCCTATGCTTTTAAAGACCTCTGCCTTTTCCCAAAGGTAGTACTTCCATAGGAATTTAAAATTCCTAACTATGAGAAGTATGATGGGAAATGTTGTCCCCTAGCCCATTTTAGGGTTTATTGTGTTAATTCAGCCTCACTTCAAGCAGATGAGAGATTAATAATCTGGTTGTTCCAAAAGAGTCTCACTAGACTAGCTCTCTCTTAGTTCACCAACTTGGATTTACACTCAATCCAAACTTAGGAATAGTTGGTCAAACTCTTTTTGAACTAATATTCTTTAAATTTTGATCTTGTTCCCAAGAGAGAGGACCTCAACAACTTGATGCAACATAAAGATGAACCATTTAATCAATTTGTTAGAAGGTGGAGGTCTTTGACTGCTCAAGTTAAAGACAAACCATCTGAAGATGAATTGATGGAGATGATCATCAAGGTAGCCTCCCCTTCTCTTGGAGCTCTTCTATGTCTCTAAACCTATTCCACTTTCCCTCACCTGGTCAAGGCAAGTACTTGACTGGAGTCCATTAACAGTTGACTATTTCCTATATTGATTGCTCTGTCTTCCTCGTCTACTTCTTCTTCCCACTCCAGAAATAACAATAAAAATGTAAAATAGGTTTTTGTAGTGACCCCTTACTCTCCTCCTTCCCAACAGGTTTATCAACATTCCCCCTCCTTCTCTCTCCAAATCTCTCACACTCCTCAACCAATCTATTCATCTACTCTTGTTCAAACCCACACTCGATGGCACCCTCACTTCACTCCCAGACCAAAGAGACCTTGGGGCCAAGTCCAAAGCTTCCCTTATGTTCCCAGCCCTACTCATGTTTAGACTCAAAAGTGTGTATTTTATAGATGTTAATTCATGCATTTTATTGAGTTCTAGTTGCATTTTGCATTGGATAATGATGATTGAAAAGTTAACTATATTTTTAAGCACTATGCATGTTTATTCACTTTATTGATGTATGAATTAAGTTTTAAGTCGTAAAAATTATATATGAATATGTTAGCAATTGTTTATTGAAAAGAAAATGATGAAATGATGACCAACAGCTTAGTGAATGGTATTTCATTTCTCCAAGTAATTATATGTGTGTTTCATTTTGTGTGTTGCTTGTAATTTCATTAAAACAAAAGGAACAAAAAGAGAAGTGAGTAATCCTTATAAATTTTAGGAATCATGGCTTAATTTTATCTGAAATTCAAATATACCCCTTTTACCAATGAGTTAGTTCGTTGCTTAAGTGGTTTAACCATGGACTAACGTCATTGGTTAGGTTATGTCGTACCTATTGAGTGATTAATCAATGAGTAGGTCCATTGGTAAAGACGTTTATTAACAGACTAATTCTGTGGGTTATTGCATTTTAATTAAATTAGACTCAAATGCATGCAAATAGAAATACAGAATATCTAAAAATTAAGAAAGATTAAGAATTTGGAATTAAAACCTAATTGCTTAGGTCTTTTAGTGAAAAATCTGGATAATTTATTAAGTGCCTATTTTAAATCCAAATAGCTTAAGTGAAGACATAATTAAGTTTAATGAAATTTCTTTGAGAATTACAGATATGAGAAATAATTAAAGAACAACTTAGCAATTATTTGGGATAGAGCAATTGTGACATTACTTTACTATTAATTGTTCTAGTAGTTGTAGCACACTAATTAACAAAGTATCAACACAATAATTTCTATGAGAAGTTCTGTTTCTCGCCTCTCTGCTTTTCTTTCTTTCTCTTATATATCTTATTTCTTTTGTTTCTTTGGACTTTGTGGGTGTATCCACTGAAAACCCTCTAGAGACACAACTTTGCCACTAAGGTAACCTAGGGGTTTAAAGGCTTATTGCATATTCTAAGTGTAGTCGTGTTCCCTACGAAAGTGGCTTAGTATAGTTTTAGTTGGTTTTATTTAGTAGTCTTTATTGCCTTCGTAGTTTTTATAGTTCATTATCTTCCAACCTCCACCCACTCATCTCTTCTGAGAGGAGATTGACAACCTCCTTTTCTCCAACCATTCGCGTAGTGTATTTGTTGTTCTTTTCTCAACCTAAGTGTATCCTTGAAGGAGAGATTCTCGGTGTTGGCTGCTTCCTCTTTTGTTCCTTGGTGTAATTGCAGATTGACGCCTCAAAATCTCACTGCAAGGTCAAAAGGAAGGCCTGTTTGATTGATGACTTGGTGGATTGGAAGTAAAGACAAAGAGAAGTTCTTAGCCTAAGCAAGTTTCGAAGGGAGAAATTACAATGAAGCATTAGGTATTCTTTCCATTTTTATTTTCTTTATTTTACTTTATGTTTTTACAACTATACTCAAATCTACAATCACACTTTATCAACTTAGTTACGGTAATTAGAATATATTTTTATATTTACTGTAATGTTGAATGTTGCATTCTTACTTTTACAAGTTGTTTGTATTGTACTGTGTTTCTTACATTGTATTGTGTATTGTGTTTTGAAATATATAAAAATACCAAAAATATAATCATTCAACTCTTAGAAGTTTCAGCCAATTTGAATCGTGCTATTTTTACATTTGAAACTCATAATTATCACACTACCCATATGTAAGTTTGAGGGTAGAGAAATTTACCCATGAGCTACCTTGAGGGTTAAGTTCTTCTTCTGTGCAGAACGTTGAATTTTATGCAAACTGAAGGGTATACTGTCAAAGCTTAAGAAGAATTAAATATTTGGAAGTAAAATCCTTTGGAAAGTGTAACACAATCGGTATTTAAAGACGATCTTAGCGGTTAATTGGAACAAGGCAACCGTGACATTGCTTATAAGATATTTAATCAATTGTTTCACTTAATTGAAGTCACTAATTTAGCTAAACACCAAGCAAAAACTAATCCTTGTGGACAAACCCGTACTTGCACACTAATTACATTTGAACCTGTGCACTTGCGGTGAATTAAAATATTTTGCACACACAATTTATATAGAAAAGAATTACAAGGTGCAGTGTCGAGGCGAAACAAGTTTTTGGCGTCGTTTCTTGAGATTGCTTAATTTCTTGCAATTGATGTTGCTTTTTGCTATTTTGGTGTTAGCTAGGGCTGCAATATGATTTATGTGCATTACTGCTGTTAAATTCTATTTCATAGTCTTATTGCTATTCCAAAGTAGAGTCTTGTATTTAAATTCTGAAGTACATAATGGACTCATATAACTCGTATAGGGGTGATTTTGGGATTGTTCCAGAGACTAGTTATGAGGATTATAATTATTCTAATTATGTTAGAAGAGATTATTTACCTATGGACTACTCTTCACAACATGATTTAGAAGGACTTAATATTAATTCTCAAAATAATTATAACTAGAATGACAATTCTAATTTGTGGGACTGTAATGGCAATTCAGGAATGCAGAATTATTATTCAAAGTATAATCATATGAACGAAAATCAAAATTACCAATCAAATATATCACTACAAATCCAACAATTAATTGATAAACTAGATGAAATAATATGAAATACTGAAGAGTATAACAAACTGAATGAATTACAAAATGAAAATTATTCAAATTGGTTAAACTTACAAGATGATTAGAGTGTTCAAAGTACTGATACAGGTATATCAAATCTTGGAGATAATTTACCAATTAATACTGGAATCAATCAGAATTATATTAAGCAAAGAATATCACAAGAATTCAAAAAATTGCTGAATAGATATGATGAATCAATACAGAAAATGAAAGATAGTGAAATATTTAATGAATATGAAAATAATGATTTTAATTGGGTGAACTCAAATGGAAATCAAAATTATCTAGAGCTGAATTCATTAGAAAACATTTCATATACAGAGGAATATACAACCATTTGAGGTAATGGAAGAAAATCAATATAATGATTTAACTGCATTTAATCATATGGAGAAGTTAGATGAAATTCAAAGATCCATTGACTTATTTATAAAGAACTCTAATTTATCTGAACAAGATGGAAGTTTCTAGCAAGAACCTATAGATACTTGTGCAACATTCACACTAAATCAGTTCTATAGAGCTGCAGAAGTTAAAAATTTTAAGGAAAAAGATCAAATCTGGGAAGGGTATGAATTACTTGATTATTTGGTAAGGGACTGTTCAGTTGGACCATCTAAGGTTATGAATG
>JAMKPZ010002160.1:0-14782 GCA_024699675.1 Amphibolis antarctica
ATCATACTTAATTGCTCAAGTATAATAGGTTTGAAAGACTTTTCATTAAGCACTAAAAATTTGTACCAGCATTTAAAAGATTATTCAATAAAAAAAAATTATTAGCTGATATACTAGTTAACTCCAATAAGGTTACTGGGATTTAACACACTCTATGAAGACATAAAGATGCATTCACAGAATCTTCATCAAGTAACTAGTTGTAGTATCCCTATATCAAACTGATAAGTCTCATCTTTATGTAAAGATTCCCAGTATAGTCCAAAGAGTTTTGTGTTTTTCTTTTGTCATAAAATATATATAAGAAAATATATAAAATCATGAAAATTGAGAGAAAAACATGAGTATCAAATACTTTATTTTCCTTTTCCTTTTCCATTTTTTTTTCATTAAAGAATAGATCAGACTTGAATAATGGATAGAACATTTAGACATTTGGATAGGACATTTAGACATCAAATAATCTACATATACTAAGGTTTAATCTTAATCTGGAAAATGTATTTTCATCTAAGGGTTTTGTGAATAAGTTAGCCAATTGTTCAGATGTAGGAACATGCTTTAACTTTATATTTCCTTTGATTACATTATCCCTTAGAAAATGGTGTCTTACTTCAATATGTTTTGCTCTTGAATGTAAAACAGGATTCTTTGACAAATTAATTGCAAAGCTACTATCACAAAAAAACTAAGTGGGTTCAAAAGTGTGATTGTTCAGACTCAAAAATGTGTATTTTATAGAGGTTAATTCATGCATCTTATTAAGTTCTAGTTGCATTATGCATTGGATAATGATCATTGAAAGGTTAACTATGTTTTTAGACATTATACACGTATATTCACTTTATTGATGCATGAATTAAATTTTAAGTTGTGAAAATTATTTACATGAATATGTCAGAGATTGTTTATTGAAAAGAGAATGATGAAATGATAACCAACGGCTCAATCCATTAGTAATCTAGTTAGTTTACGGAAGAAACCATGGTTCATGTTAAGTTATAAGGTCCGTTGGTAAACTAGTTTACCACGGACCAAAGTATTTTTCTTTGCAACAAATTTTATTGATATAATAGCAAATACAACTATAGTTGATGATAATATATGATGAATTATTTCTCCTGTAAGGTGACTTACTTCATAGAAATGTATTTTTATGAGCAATTACAAGGAAATTCACATAAGAGATGAAGGAAGTGGGCTGACAGGGAATGAAAGTGCAATTGCATGGAATAATCCTATTTGTCTAGATGAAGGAAGTTGCACCACATCTTTGATAACTGTTTTGGCAAAGAACTACCACTCCCATAGTTGATAAAAGGAGTCCCTTAGTCACGAAAAATCTCACCCCCTTCCCCTCCTTCAACCAAACACCATCCGTAACCATTACCTCCATCTTCGATCTTCCACCTGTTCATTTCCTCCCGAAAAGAGATTGACGACCTCTTCTTCCTCTCTCTTTTTCCTAGTATATTTGCTGTTCTTTTCTTTACTTAAGCATATCTTTGAAGGGAAGACTCTTGGTGTTGGCTACTTCCTCTTCTATTCCTTGGTGAAATACAGAGTGATGTCCTGAAAGTCATTCAAGGTTGAAAGGAAAGTTTGCCAACTTGACAACCTAGTGGGCTAGAAGCAAAGACAAAAGAGCGCTTGACCTAAGTAAGTTTCGAAGGGTGAAAATTGTAGCAAATAATTAGGTGTTCTTTGCTTTTCTTTTTCTTTGCTATATACTATATGTGTTGTACTGTATTGTTGAATGATATTACATTTTTGCAATTAATTATATGTGTGTTTTGTTTTGTGTTGTTTATGATTCCTTTAAAACAAAATGAACAAAAAGAGAAGTAAGCAATTTTTATAAGTTCAAAGAATCGATAATTATATTCACCTAAAATCCAAACTTACTTTTTACTAATAAGGAACCGTTGATTAAGTGGTTTACTCATGGACTAACTTTGTTGGTTAAGTTACTATCAAGCTTGTTGAGTAGTTAATCAATAAGTAGTTCCGTTGGTAAAGATGTTTACCAACAGACTAATTCTATTGGTTGTCACATATCAATTAAATTGAAATCAATTGTATGTAGACAGAAAAATAGAATATCTCAAAGATAAGAAAGATTATGTATTTGGAATTAAAACCTAATTGCTTAGGTCTGTTAGTGAAGAATCCGAATATTTTACTAAGAGCTACTTTCAAATCCAAATAACTTAAGTAAAGACATAATTGAGTTTAATGAAATTTTTTTGAGATTTACAAATATATGAATTAATTAAAGAATAACCTAACAATTACTTGGGACAGAATAACTGTGACATTGCTTTAATTTATTGTTCCTAGAATCGTAGCACACAAATTTAACAAAGTATTAATCTTACAATCCCTGTAGACAAATCCGTACTTGCACACTAATTACATCTGAATCCTTACATTTGCAGTAAAATTAAACTATATTGAACACATTAATTATTGATCATTTCAAAAAGTTTGAATAAGTTTTGGCATTGTTGTCGAGAATTGATTTATTTCTTTCAACTGGTGTTAGCTTATTGTTGAATTAGTGAGATTAGGATTGCAATAGAATTTCTTGCATTCTTAGTTAATTCTTATTTTAGTAAATTTTATTTGAATGCTTTATTTCTCTTTATGTTTATTTAGAAATAGTGTAGTAGTTTTTGGGTTAAATTCTGAATATCACAATGATCTCAAATATCTCATATTAGGGTAATTGTACGTCTGTTCCAGGAACTAGAAGATTATAATTATGCTAATTATGTTCGAAGAGATTATCTACCTGTGGAATTTAATGCCTATTCTTCTCAACATAATTTAGGAAAGCTTAGTGCTAACCCTCAAGATAATTACAATTGGAATGACAATTATAACTTATGAGAGTATTATGACAATTCAAAAATACAAAATTCCCATCCAAATTGCAATTATAATATGTTGAATGTTATCAAAATTATATGCAAACCATATCATTAAAACTAGAACAATTAAAGGACAACATAGATAACTCATTACAGACATTAGAAGATAGTAAAATGTTGAATGAATATGAAAATGTTAATTATTTAAATTTGTCAATAGCAATAGAAAATCAAACTGATCAAGAGATTAATTTTGTAGAAGATAATGTTCAATTTACAGAGATAACTGAGGAAATTGAATGTTGTGATTCAACATTATTTAATCATATGGAGAAGTTAGATAAAATTCAAAGATGTATTGACCTATTTATAAGGAATTCATCTAATTCTAATCTTTTTGAACTAGATAATATTTCATAAGAAGAACCAAAAGATTTAAGTATTTTGTGAAGATTTGGTATAAGTTATGAAGGCCCAAAAGAAGGTGATAACAAAGAAAATGACAATTTAAAGGAGTGACAATTTTACAGACAAAGAATACATTAATGTAGAATTTAATTTAGAAAACAAACCTGATGTAGAAGTGGAGGAAACTAATCACAAAAATGAGTTTAAAAATAGTAAAGAATTTGAAAGTAGTAATATTAAAAAAGGTATTAAAAATGAAGATAAGTTAAATGAATTACATTTCCCATTTCCAAATAGAATGAAAAATAGTCAGGAGCAAGAATTGGAACAAATCAGTAAAATATTTGAGCAAGTTAAAGTTAATATTTCATTGTTAGAAATTATTAAGCAGGTTCCTTCTTATGCTAAATTTCTTAAAACTCTTTGTATTAAGAATAGGAGGAAAATCCTAAAAAAGGCATTTTTAGCTAAAGAAGTGAGTTATTAAAATTAAGTGATCTAGGAACTCCTGTTATCTCATCTTATATTGGAGACTGCTATTTTTATACAGTGTTAATAGACTTAGGAGTTGGAATCAATGTCATATCTAATTCTGTTTATGAGAAATTAAAATTAAATAATATCAAATCTACTAGAATAGTTATTTATCTAGTGGATAAATCCATAAGAATACTCTTAGGTAAAGTGGAAGATATTTTTGTTAAGATCAATCAAGGCCAATAGAGGGGGGTGAATAGTAGTTTTTCAAATTTAACTAATTTTCGTATGAATTTTTGACTAAAATTCAAAGCAAACGAAATATGAACGATGAAACCGATGCAAGAGTGAAACGAATAATTCGAAATAAAATTGAGTACGAATTTTGAAATAAAATACCATGCATATAGTTCATTTGATGCGGAAATAATAATGAGAATGCGAAAATAAAAGCACAGAGAATTTTTAAATGATTCACCAACTAGCTACATCCACCCTCAAGCTTAAGAAGCTTGAGCCTAATCTAATTACTATTAAAACTATTACAAATCAAGTATTTAAGGTCGAACACCCAACTAACTACAATAAGGGTTTGTGGTTGCACCCTCCAACTAATACAAAACCAAGAGTTTAAGGTCAAACTCTCCAACCGATAAGAGTTCAAGGTTAAACTCTTCAATTAACAAGAGTTACTCTCCAACCAACAAGAGTTTAAGATCAAACTCTTCAACCCACCACTCCAAAAGGAGTACCTACATGTGTTTAGGTCTAAACACACATCAAACCAATGAAAGAAAAATGAAACCAATCCCTTTCAAATCAATCAGAATGAGTTCACCTCGAAGGAGCAAAGAATTCAAACTTTAAGCTTTTGCGCCATCAAGATCTCCTCCTACCAAAGCACAAAAATCCGTTGTACTGAGTTCAAGATGTGAGCATCAGAGCCATGAGAAGGAGATTGAAAATTCGTGAATGAATGATGTGTAAAAGTGATGAATTGGGCTCCAATTTATAGATGCAAACTTAACTTAAAAATCAGTCCAAAATCGTTATAACGTTTTTCCATTCTACCATATAATTTCAATTAGATCATTGTACTGAATGATTGTTCCAACAAATTCGTTATAACATTTTCAAAATCATTATAATGATTTTCCTAGGTGTCAAATCTTAGAATTTTCAAATCTAATCTTAACGATTAAATCTTTTCAAAAAATTTCCTAATTAGTGTCAAATTCAAATTTTGTTATAACCATTTATAAATCGTTATATTGATTTTGCTTAATTATATAAAATTATGGATTTTCCTAGATTTAATTTCTAAGTAAATATCTTTTCAAAAACTTTCCTAAGTATTATTTGAAATTCAAAATTCATTATAACGATTTGAGAATTGTTATACTGATTTTTCTTAAGTATCTAAAATTACGGAATTTCCTAGATTAAATTTCTAAGTAAATATTTTTTCAAAAACTTTCCTAAGTATTATTTGAAATTCAAAATTCATTATAACGATTATGCAAATTGTTATATCGATTTTCTTAAATTTCTTAATTTACAGGATTTTCTCTAACATATTTATTTTTCAAAATATTTCTTAAGTTTTGGAACATAATCAAAAATTGTTATAACGATTTTCTCAGATGCAGAATCTTGTGATCTGGTAAATGAATACTGAATCATTACAACGATTTTCCAATCGTTATACTGATTTTGGCCTGTGTTGATTTTAATGTGTATGGACTTAAAATCTAAATGAGTGACCTACACTTATGTCCAAACCTTTTTAAGTGAATATATGTACTCATGGTGTAGTGTAGTGTAGTGTCTTCATTGGCTTCATCATCTTTATATCTAATTCTTCAAATTTCTTTAGCTTTCTACCTTCATATAATTTCTTCATGACTTTATAGTTTTGTATCTTGGAATTGGTTTTTTCATACCTTCATTTACTCCATGTCAAGTTGTTTGACATCATCAAAACCTATAGAGGGTGAACTCTCAACAATTTTAGTGAGGGTTATGGAATTTATCTATTTTGTTAATTTTATTATAATGGAAACAAATGCTTTAAATAGAATCCAAGATCAAGCTATAGTTATTTTAGGAAGGTCATTTCTAGCTACAGCAGATGCTTACATAGGTTGTAGAAATGGTTTGATGAAATTAGCTTAAGGAGATCAAAAGTTAGAATTGAATATCTTTAATAGAACTAAGAAAAATCTTAAAGAGCTTCAATTTAAAAATTTTAAAGTTAATTTAATGGAAACTTTTAAAATAGATGAAGACATAGATGTAAAAGAATTTCAACATGTTAATGATAAAAATGAAGAACATGTAATACGAAATGAAGAAACTTTAGAGGAGAAACCAATTAAGCAAGTAGAAATTATTGACATAAACTAGGAAAAATCTGAAAATAGTATCAAATCTTCAATTTTAGAACATCTTGTTCTGGAATTGAAACCACTTCCAGAAAATTTAAAATATGCATTTCTAGAAAAAAATGAAGTTTTGCTCGTCATTATTGCTTCTGTTTTAACATTAGTACAAGTAGAAAATCTTTTAAAAGTGTTAAGAAAGCATAAGGAAGCAATAGGATGGTAGATGATAGATATAAAAGAATAAGTTCAACTATTTGCCAACATAGGATTAATTTTGAATATAGAATTCAACCGGTTAGGCAACACGAGAAAAGATTAAATTTAAATATTAAAGAAGTTGTTAAAAAGGAAATTCTGAAATGGCAAGATAATAATATAATTTATCCTACATCTGATAGCTCTTGGGTAAGTCCAGTGCAAGTAGTACCTAAGAAATCAAGGATAACAGTTGTCAAAAATGATAATAAAGAATTAGTTCCAACTAGAGTTCAAACAGGTTGGAGAGTCTGTATTGACCATTGGAGAGAGACTTAATGCAACTACTAGGAAGGATCATTTCCCATTACCTTTTATAAATCAAATGTTAGAGAAACTAGTTGGGCATGAGTATTATTGCTTCTTAAATGGATATTTACGTTATAATCAAATTCCAGTTGCACATGAGGATTGTTCGAACATTTTCAAATTAATTCTTAATAATGTGTGTACAAAATATTTTAATTTCACTGCAAGTGCATGAGTTCAAATGTAATTAGTGTGCAAGTACGAGTTTGTCCACAAGGATTATTTTTGATTGGTGCTTAGCTAAATTGGTGTATTCAATTAATGGAACAATTAATTTTAAAGCAATGTCACAGTTGCTTTGTTCCAAATAATCGCTAGGACACTCTTTAATCACTTTTGTATTTGTAATTTCCAAAGAGCTTTCATTAACTTTAATTTCTTCTTCACTTACAATATTTGGATTAAAAAGATAATCTTTTAATACATGATTAGAATTTTCTACTAAAAGACCCTATCAAGTGAGTTTTAATTCTAGATACTTAATTTTTCGTGATTCCTAAACACTCTGTATTTCACTTCACATGCATTTAAGTATAGTTCAGTGAAAATGCATAAACTCATGGGGTTAGCTAGTGGGTAAATGTCTTTACTCACGAGAAATCTTGTAATAAATGCAATAAAAGTGAGTTTCATATGTTAAACAGTACGATTCAAGATTACTAAAACTTCTAAGAATTGTTTGCTTATATTTTTGTTCTTTCTATCATAAGGATACAACGAACAACATGTAAAACATAAAACAAAACACATTACGAAAACTTGTAAAAATAAAAGTAAACATTCAACATTACATCAAACATAATATCATTCTCTCAATATCGAAATAGATGTGATAAGATAGGTGAATGTAAAAGTGAATAAAAAGGAAAAGGAAAATGAAAGAACACCTAATACTCAACTACAATTTTCACCCTTCGAAACTTGCTCAGGCTAAGCACTTTCTTTGTCTTTACTTTCGGTCCACTAGGTCATCAAGTTGGTGAGCCTTCCTTACGACATTGAAATGAGATTTTGGGCATCACTCTGCAATTACTCCTAGGAACAGAGGAGGAAGTAGTTGATGTCAAGAGTCTTTCCTTCAAAGATACGCTCAGTTAGAGAAAAGAACAGCAAATACACTATGGAATTGGTAGGAGAAAGGAGGTCGTCAATCTCCTCTCGAAAGAAGTGAATGGGTGAAAGATGGAAGATGAAGGAGATGGAGAATATGCCTGTGAATGGTGCCTTGATGAAGGAGGGAGGGGGGCTGGTTTCATGGCTATGGGATTGTTTTATAAATTGAGGGAGTGGCAGTTCACTAGCTAGCAGTTAGCAAGGATGTGGTGCATTCATGCATTCACCACTCTCAATCCAGAATTTAATCATTTAAAACAGGCACACTTCTCACCAACAAAAGGGGTAATCTGAGATATTCCCCTCCTTCCTAAGATATTGGAAAATACTTTGGTCAGTAGACAAGGGATAAGACAATTAATATCTCATCACTCAAAATGCTAAATTGTTGTTAACATTCCACTTCATCCTCACATCTCAAGTGACTTTGAATATTCCCCCTTTTCTACCTAAATTGACATTGATTCCTTAATTTTTATTTATTTATTTTTTTCCTTTTTTTTCACAATTTTTTCTTTTTTAAGTTATAGCACAATAAAGCTATCCATAGTTCTTTTCCATTAATAAAACGTAAATACACAAAATAGTGACATAACTAGCATTGCAACTTTAAAACTAATGAGTGATCCTTAATCGATTAGTTTTAACACCTTATATTTCCATAACCTAATTCCCAAAGAAACTCCATGGTATATTAAAGCTCATACGCTTGCTACTTTTCTTTACATAATCCTCTAACTCAGAGAAGTTTGGAAGATACCTTAGAATAATTCTCACCAGAATGAAAGATTTGTCATAACATGATGATTTTTATGGTGGCACTTAGTATAGGTTTATCTCTCTACACAAATGGGGTAATGAGAATGGAAAATAATTTACTCTAAAAAAACTAGGTTAAGAAAGTATTAATTTAAATGAAACAAGAAGACTCAACCCAATGCACAATTTAATTTGAAATCCATCTCCTCTAAGGGCAATAGGATGCTTTGAATTGGCTCTAGAGATTCTCCTCTCAATATAATAGGGTCTTCCCATTAATCCTAGTAGCAGCACTTGAAACTTACATTCCTTCAAGTTTGCTCTTGAATAAAAAACATCAAAGATATTAAAGACGTGAAAATCAAAAATATCACAAATATCTGAAATGTTTTAATAGTTTGAAATATTTTTTTAATATACTTAAACCTCCTCCCATACTTAAACTTTGCATTGTCCTCAATGTAAATGGAAAAGTTTAGTATAGACAAGGAAGAATATTACACAAAGTAGACATGGTAAAATAATAAATTGATGCATGCAAAATAATGCAATGAACTCAATAGGCTAGGTCATTTAAAATGCATAAGTAATGCTCAAGAAATTGAATACAATTGTAATGCATCAATAAGGAGTAAAGATAAGGGTGTGATACTTTTGAAATAGTGTAATTGAAATAAAAACAATGCCTATATATATATTTATTCTTGTGAAGTTCTAATGGCTCACAAGAAAACTAGGTGGTTTATAAATAGACACCACTAAACTGTAGCCTTATTAGCTTAAGCTATGTGGTGTTGCTCATCCCCTCAATGAACTACATGCCCGTCAGGTAAACGAGGTTTCTAAACATATTGACTTGGAAGAGCACATTTGTTTCTTAGATTAAGTGAATTAGATATTTGATTCAATTGTGGCTCGATTCTTTTAATAGCTTGACAGCAATTTGAGAGTTGGATTTTAATGCTGTTTCTACTCTTTGCATTAAGTGTGCTAATTGTCGCTCAATATTTTGATCATTAACTTGTTGATTTTGATTTAAATTTAAAGAACTATTGTTCATTACATTTTGTTCAATAAAAGGCAATCCTACATATTGATTTGGTTGTTGTCCTAAGTTTTTCCATGAAAAATTAGGATGGGTCCTTCACTTAGAATTATATGTAGGATTGAAATTAGAGTTGTTACGTTGATTATAGAATATGGATTAACATCTTCATATTCATGTAAAATAGGACATTCCTCTACAACATGACCTATGGTAAAGTAACTTGTACATTTAGGCATGTTAGACTTAGTCTTTTGTTTAAGTTGTAATTCATCAATTTTGTGCATCAAGCGAGCCATTTTAGCTTCTAAGGCAACATATGGTTCAACAATATGTACTCCACTAGGGACAAAAATTTGTTCCTGACTTACTTCAATAGCACTTTGCCATTGTGTAGCTTGTTTAGCTAAATCTTCTAAAAATTTCCAAGCATTATCTATTCCTTGGTTCAGAAATCCATCTTAACTCAAAGATTCTAGGTGTTTTTGTTTGATAATCTATTCCTTCATAAATAGTTCTAATTTGGGTAACTTTCACTACTCCATGATGTGGACATTGAGCTAGGAGATCACAAAATCTTGCAAAATATTTTGAAAAAAGTTCTAGTTTCTATCTACAATTTAAAATTTCATTCTTTCTTTTAATTGTTAACATGCATTAGATAGTATTTTCCTAGAAATTCAGAACAAAATTGATTGCAGTTGGTAATAGAATTTGGTTGTAAACTATATAACCATCTTTTTGCAATATCTTTTAAAGCAAAAGACATATACCTCAGTTTAACTACATCAACAAACATGTTTGGTACTTTTATCATATTGCAAACTTCATTAAATTCTTTTAGAAACTAATAAGCATCTTCTTTTTCAAATCCATGAAATTTTGGTAGTTGGTTAATATAATTGGAATTTAATTCAAATCTGTCACTAGCACATTCACGAAGTGTTATGCAAGATGATTCATCTATTAAATTAGGATAAAACATGCTACCTATTGTTGGTTCTTTAGGTTGTTCTTGTTGTGGGGCAGCCATAATTATTCTTTTCGTGGGTGTTTGGACTAGCCTTTGAGATGAATCCCTTGATCAACCTGACATACAACATTTAAATATAAAGGAAAATTTGCTTGTGTACCATCATTATGTAAGCTTTAACTCTCATTCCACGTTGTTGTGCAACAGATGCATCTGTTTATAGTAATACTATAACTGTAGTAAATGATGTATGAAATTTCATAACTGATATAAAATTGCAACAAGTGCTCATATAGTTTTGAGTATAGTACAACAGAGATGTTCCAAAATAACATAAAACATTGCAAATGTTCAACAGTGGAATTTTTTTTTAAATAACCCATGAATAGCTTCGTTGTTAAACTTGTTTACCCATGAACTAACTTCGTGGATAAACAGAAAATACTAGGTGCACAGTTGCAAAGTGTTTGCATAGGGAATTAAGTCATGTAACCACACTGAAGAAGCAAGCATGGTTAATTGATGAATAAGTTCCATGTTGCAACCTCCATCTGATAGTTGGATCTTGTAATAATTTAGGTTATCCCATGCAATATAATTAAAGTATCGCCATTGACTAGACAAAAAGCTATGATCTTTCCTTCATATGGCATGTTAGGTTGTTCGAGATCTTCCAGCTATAATTCTATGCAGACCTAACTCCATTCCCATTTTTCAATGTTCTGTACTCTCTAAATTTCAAATTTCATCTCAATATCCCACCATTGAATTAAGCTAAGAGATGCAGGTTCTCTATTAGTTCCTCCAAATAAAGCTAATTCAACTATATCATAAAATGAAATTGCTATTGCACCCATAGGTTGTGGGATAGGTAGGAGCTTCACTGACTCATCTACGATATTGATGGCAATGATTGTGAATTCATTAATGTACTGAGGTGTACAACTAGTTATAAAGTAAATGGTACCATCAATAATCACATGATTCCTATTATTCGTTGGTCTTCCTCCAAAATAAACTTATCTAATTCATTGCCATTGGTATTTGTCAAATTGATAGACCAACAGATACTACCAATTAGTCCAAATCTCAACTATTTCTTCCCAACAAAATAATTTGTGCATAGTCCTTCTATCAGTACACTTAAATGTTAGAACTGCACCTGAATCAAGTATGATATGCTTATCTTTGTTTGGGTTTGGGAGTATCAGTTCTACGTTTGTAATAGGGTTTTTTACCGTAATGTCAGCTCTATAAGAAAAATATTCTCCATAAGACCTATAAACAATTATTCCACCATTACATCCTAAAATATTGTGAACTCCATCTAGTGGTGTAGGTGGAATTCCTACCTCAGTCAATTCCATGATAAACATATTTTCCTAGAAGTGCATCATATGAAATTACTCCACTAATTGTATTTCTCATTTTATATGTTTGATGTGAACAAAAGTAATGCTCTGAAATTAATGCACATATGCTCTTGCATACAAAACTTAATTTGCATATTTGTCTCGCTGGCAGATGAGTCAAAACCTCTCATAAGACAACTATAGGAATCTCCATTGCTCTCTAAAGTTCATATTGCACAAAAACAATACATTTAGTTACTTGGTTAGTCAGAAAGAAAGTGTCAACTCAATGTATCTAATATTCATGAAGTAAATGTGCAATATTCAAGTATTAATATGATTAAAATGAATGCAACAGTAATCTCCTAAAAATTCTGCCATTTGAAGATTACCCACAAACTTATCTCGTGGTTAAAGGTGTTTACCCACAAGCTACCTCGTGGATAAACCTGTGATCAACTAATTAATACCGAATCTTACTATTCGATCAACCGATTACTTGATTATATCTATAAAAATCATTAATGCCCATTTGTGAATTAACCCTTGTTTCATGACCTGTTGTTATTGTTCATCTTCTTCCATGACAAGTGCCATGGCTTCGACTTCCACTACTCCTCCAATTGCATCATCTTCAACCTACGCTTGGATAAAAATGCTAAACTTCAAGAAGTTCAGCCTAAATGCCAAGATGTGGCATGACGAAGGAAACATGAAAATAAAGAGGACCGTTCGGGAAGAACAACTAAAAACTGTGGTGGAAGATACAACTGAATGTCTTAGACAAAATAAGGAAGCTTTAATTAATGTTCTAGTCTTTCTTAACAAGAAGATAACTTCTAATGTTGAAAAAGAGTCCTATCATGAGGCTAGTTCACCCTAAAAATCACTTAGTACAAGAACTGTTCAATAAGAAATGTATATTTTGGTTTCATAGAGAAGTTTATTGCCTAGTCATGGGTGGTTCTATTACTCTTAGAGGAAAGACTTATATCTCTTGCTCGTGGCAAACAAGTAGAAGGTCTGTATCCATGGAGGAGTGGATGAAAGTGGCACTTGAGCAGCCGCATTCATAACAAAACTAGGGAGAAAATTCTAAAAGATTTGAAATATCAACTTGACCTCTTCCACAATAAAGTACAAAAAGAATTTACTTGTCTTCCCCATTAAGTGATTCAAGCAATTGATGATCATACATGCCAAGTGTGGCTGGATGAATGTGCGATTAGGCCCAAAAATACTTTAGCACAAGAAATAGTTCATACTCGGGCTGAATTGTGGTTTATGAAAACTCTATATTTTGCCATCACCCATAAGTTGAATAAATCCAATGTCACTGAAGATGTAAATTTTGCTTGCCTTCTCGAGGATAGAGATGAAAGGGAGAAATATGAATTTTTTATTCAAAGGTATGTTTCCGTTAGGGAGAGCTTTGAGGGGGCTGAGATTGCTACCGAATGTGACTTATATGATTGGAGGAAATGCATGGCCGAAAAGGCCTCCTTGGCAGTAGAGATGCTAGACCTTGCTAGTGTAGAGGAAGTGGCTGTTGAGATTGAGCCACAAGATTTTGAATTTTCTCATGTCAATGAGGATATTGCTGGCCCTTTAGTACCATAGGAGGGAGAAAGAGAAGAAGAAGAAGAAAATGAACAAGAAATTGGGGAAGAGGGAGAACAAGAAGAGATTGAAAAGATTGAAGAAGATATCACCCTTGGGTAGTATCTTCAACAATACAAGAGGAAAGTTTCTTCTTCCTCAAACATATCAACTCCTGAGGATATCCCTCCTGTTTTGGAGGTTGAAAATCAGAAGGCTATTAGGGTAAGAATTAAACTTTCAATTTCACCAGTGATTTCAATTTCCCATTAGCTTATTGTTCATGTCTCATGTATCCATAAATTTGACTTTTAGGAACAAGGATCTATGGTAGGAGCACTTGTTCCTACAATGGAATTTCAAGATTTTGGGGAAATAGATAAGACCATCAATGAAGCAATTATTTTTGCTTCAGAAGAAGTTTAGGTAAATATTTTAGAATTAATAATTCCTCTTTCAATTCAGTTCAGTTTTTCTTTATATATAGTTTATGACCTAGTCTTAACTCTCTCTTTTTTATGTGTATCACAGGATGCCCCAGTAAGAGAAGTTCTCTCTTCTGAGAGAGAAGAGAAGGAAGGAGTTGAAGGTCCTTCTATTCCCTTCCAGTACACAGATCGAATGGAGCAATTTGAAATTGTTGCAGAGCAGAGAGATGAATCTAGTGGAGTGGAGAACATTTTTGACACTGAAGATACTCCACAGATTCTAAATAGAGAAATGGTGATTTTCTCTCCACCATCAGAACAAAATGAAGGGGTTGCTGGACACACCAATAATGACATAACATAAACAGCACACAATGTACTGTAACATCCATATCTCAGGATTGAGTTATCTTTAACTCTTTCTTGTTTTAGGGAAATTATTATTTAATATATGATTGTACATTCCAATTTCTACATCAGCATACTATATTTTAATCTCTTGTTTCCATGAACCAGCTGAAACTGTCATATACAGAATATTTTATCATGTGAATCGATCTGGAAATGGCTGCCTCACCCTTAGGCAGTTGAAACGTGGGAATTTAATTGCTGCTATGCAACATGCTGTTGAAGAGGAGGATATAAACAAGGTGTTGAGGTATAGATTTTGAAATGCACATTCTGAATCATAATTAGCCAAAGTTCAAAAAATCTTGTATTTCAAATTGTTTGTTTTAGAATGTATGATGATGGCAATTCTAACTTCTAAGATCCGTTTCTTTGTCAAATTTTTACTTTTTGCTTAGT